>JAULBY010042788.1:0-13122 GCA_032358315.1 Ophiocytium majus
GGATGGGACAGGGGGGGGGCGCAGCGGCAAGCGACCGCCCACTTATAGGCTTTTAGAATGCTTGGTTTGTGTGTGTGCGGCAAAGCGTAGGTCCGCAGCGCGCGCGCCGTCGGCGGCGGCCGCCCCCGTGCCAGTGAGGCACTGCCGCTGAAAAAGAAAGACAGCAGCGCGAGGCAAGCATGTTACAGAGAGTCACAACAGCGCCGCTGTGTGTGTTACACGGTTTCTATAATGGCAACTGGATGGTGTGTAGCGCCACGCTTTGTCACTCTCGCGGGGCGGCGTGTGTGGACCCGCTGCTGCTGGCATGTTTGCTGCGCCCTGGCACACGCATACTGCTGCTCTGTACATGGGATGGGAGCAGGTCCCCGGGACATGGGGCTGTAATCCATTAGTAGTGCTCTGGCAACATGCCAGGCTTCCCTTAGAGTACTCGCAGTGCTGAGCATTGCCACCTTTTTCGCTACCTATCTGATCTGATCCCTTTTCCTGGTCACGCGCCCCGTGTGCGAAGGGCTTTCCGCGCCCTTAGCGGACTTTAATACGAGTACATGTGCCAACCTGCTCTCCGGACTGTGTGAGGTAGGGGAATGCAGGCGGCGCTATGTCCTATGCCGGCCGACCTGCCCCCTGTGTGACAGCGGCAATGACAGTCGGGACGGCGGCAGCGGACATGGCAGTGGCGGCGGCGGCGGCAGCAGCAGCAGCAGCGCTGGTGGCGGGGGCAACGAGGGAGAGTGGCTGTGCATAGGGCGGCGTGCTAAGGCAGCGAATTCACGGCCACCTAGATGTGAAGCAGTGGGCGCGATGAGTGTCTGTGGGGGGGGATGGGCGCGTCTGCTTGTTTGCGGTTTACTCTGGCCACCTGCAGTAGTTATTCTGCAGTGAATGTGAGAGACATGTGAGTTGGGATGAAGGCGCTTTGCACTGCATGCCATGGCATTTCCACCGCGTCACTCGGAGATGCTGCTGCTGTTGCTGCGGGCATATGGTTGGGATGACAACATGAGCACCGCACCAGGCGGTGGCAGGGCCACCTGTGCGTGCTGCAGTGGGCGCACGCCTTTGCATGCGCGTCATGCACGCTGGCAATGTGTGTGCCACGCGCAAGTCAAGTGCACCCGCCGGCAACCAGTAGGGAAACACACAACACAGCACGCACAGCACACACAGCAGACACAACCGAGAGCTCTCTGAGCAGTCCTCAGCGGTCCACTTCCACCGTTTCAAAAATTGGCAGCACAGGAGCTTTATGGGGGAGAGTTTGCGGCTGCGCCGCGCCGCTCATGGCACTGCATTGTCGCTAGCGGCACAGACTCCGGCAGCTGCGCTGCGCTTGCGCAGGCACTGAAGCGCCCAACTGCGGCGGCGGCCCACCTACTGGCAGGCTCTGCAGTGCAGCGCTACAGCTGGCAGGTGCTTGCCGCAAGGCCAGCCAGTGTAGCACACCTCCCCTTGCGGCTCCAGCGCGCACGTGCTGGCAGTGCCGCCAGCCGCAGCCGCGCGCGCACACCTGCTGCTGAGCACGGCCTCTCTGCTGCTCAGCAGCTGCCCCTCCCGCCCACAGCGGCGCGTGTGTGCAGCCGAGTGTCTACTGCGGTTTGTCGCGGCGGCGGCGCCGCTGCTGTGCTGTGGCATCGCACAGTGCCCGCCATGTGGCCCATGCCTGCCCGCTAGCTCGGTGCACCACTACCGTGACTGTGCGGAGCCCGCTGCGCCGCCAGCAGCAAGTGGCAGCGGCGGCGCAAGGGCTTTTGCTCAGCAGAGCGATGCGCCGGCAGCGGCTGTGCTCAGCAGCACCTGGGCTCACGCTCCCCCACTGGCGCAGTAGCAGCAGCACCCGCGCAACCAACTTGGTTGAACCAAACCTGCTGTGCCGCCACGCGCGGCACGGCTGCTAGCGCAGACAGAGGCCACGCACCGTGGGCGCTGAGAGCTGGCTTGGCGGCTGGGCCAGAAGTGCCGCAGCCGCGCATTCTCTGCTGTTGCTGCTGCCGTGGCTGCTTGGGCAACTGCTGCCACCTTGATTGGCGTGCGCGTGTGTTCAGCAGCAGCAGCAGCAGCAGCAGCAGCAGCAGTGCAGCACCAACGTGCTCAGCAGCAGCAGCAGCTGCAGCGCCAACGTGCTCAGCAGCGGCAGCACTGCTCAGCAGCGGCAGCACTGCTCAGCAGCGGCAGCAGCAGCACTGCTCAGCAGCAGCAGTGCTGTTCAGCAGCAGCACATGGCATGGCGGCAGGTCACAAGAGCATCGATGACGCGCCCACTCGCGGCGACTGCACATCCTTGGAGAACTCGGACTTGGTCACTTCCACCTGCGCCAAAAAGAGTGAAAAATGCGGTGGCAGGAGGCAGAGGGGCCATGAGGTCTGACACTGCTGTCAGTTTCATGGTTTACAGTAAAGAACGTCCATTGCAGTGCTGTGGCAGCATGCTAGGCTGACATGGGCGTGCACAGTGCGGACTTTGTCACTTCCACCTGCAGAAGAAGAAGAAGATGCGGTAGCAGGAGGCGGACGGGCCACGAGCGACCTGCTGTCACGCTTGTGCCCCCCAAAGTAGGCAGAGCGTGGCACCCGTGTTAGTGCTGTAGCAATATGTCGGGCTTACATCAGTGTGCACACTATGCTGAGCATCACAATCTGGTCGCGGCCAACAGGGGACAGCATGCTTGAGCGTGCTTTCTCCTGTTGCGAACGTCATGTATGTGGGACTTCCCGCGCCCCAAGCGAAATTTGATTTACTCATGCAAGTATGGAGCGTGGCACCACGTGGAATTGCTGCCCTGGGGGTGGCAAGACTCCAGCAGGTGGTGCATGTGTCAAGTGCGGCTGCAGAGTTCAATAATTTTGTGCTCAGCACAGTAGGGCCGTCACAAATGTTAAGGCATTCTAGACTGCTGTAGGCATCTGCAGCGGGTATGATGGAATCATTCATATTTACCGTTTTGTGAAAAAAAACGGTTCCGGCAATCCTAGTCATGCGCGTCTGGAGGATGTCGCAGTCGCCGAGGCCACCACCGCATTTGAGACCCGCCGTGGGGACCCAAGCAGCTTGTGCACGTGTGAAAACTCAATCTAGGAGCGATAAACTCTAGGTCTCCCACCGGTAGGGGCCGTCACCCTGGGCGGACCCGTGCAAAGGGGTGAACGAAGCAAAGATTGCGCCTAAGAAGAAGCAGCAATCTCGCACCTACCGAAGCGCGGATTTCATCATGTGTGCCCATTCATTTTGACTCTGCACCCCGCACTACAGCAAGACCCGAACTAAATCTGAATACGGCATTGTGTAGTGTTCACAGAGAATCATGTCGTCTGTGACAGGTCTCTGGACCCCGCACTGAACCGCATGTCACACTAAACCAGAGCGCACTAAATTGCAAGTGCACTGTGTTTGATACATATACTTGAAGTACTGCAGTACTTCAAGGTACAAAGTATTCGCTCTGCAAAACTCAGCGTACTTAAACGTGCTGCTACGCCCCAAAAAGAGGCGGTACACGGCGTATTTGTCGTATAAATGCGCTCTTTTTAGTACATCATACGCCATGATTACACACTTCAAGTACAGTAGGTCATACGGCATATAATGCAAAATTTGTGCACTGTGACTTGTCACTACACCTGCAGCCGGTGATGTTGATAGACGACCAGCACATGCGCCCAGCAACACCCACCTGCCCCGAGCAGCTCGCCAAGGCCTGCACCGCCCACCAGTACGAAGCTGGGTACCACGTGATACAATTACTTTTCTAATTGCTACAGTTACTTTGTAATTGCCCAGCTACAGGCCCACCTGCCCCGCACAGAGCGTGTACACGTATGCCACACATTTCCGCCCTGCACCGCCAGCAGTATAAAGCTCGGTACGACGGGCTACAGTTACGTTGTAACTGCTGTACAGCTACTTTTGCAACTGCTACAGTTACTTTGTTGCCAAGCAACACACTCACCTGCCCCGCGCGCAGCGTACACGTACGCCACACACTTCCCACCCTGCACAGCCAGCAGTACGAACCTGGGTTTCACGGGCTACAGTTACTTTGTAGCTGCTACAGGTACTTAGTAACTGCTACAGTTACTTTGTAACTGCTACAGTTACTTTTGCAATTGCTACAGTTACTTCGTAACTGCTACAGTTACTTTTGCAACTGCTACAGTTACTTTGAAAGTGCCCAGCTACATGCCACCTGCCCCGCGCGCAGCTCGTACACGTACGCCACGCACTTTCCGCCCTGCACCGCCAGCAGTATGAAGCTGGGTATGACGGGCTACAGTTATTTTGTAACTGCTGCATGATTGTTCTGCAACTGCTGAGCAACACCCACCTGCCCCGCGCGCAACTCGTAAACGTACGCCACACACTTTCCGCCCTGCACCGCCAGCAGTATGAAGCTGGGTATTACGGGCTCCGCATCCGCGCCTGACGCGTCCGCCGCATACGCACCCGTGATGCTGCCGGGGTTCAGCAGCCACTTGCCCTCGTGCTCTCGCACCTGCTCAGCAGAAGGGGGTGTCAGCAGGCGAGGGGGGGGGAAGGGGGTCGGTGCGGATGCCAGGGCAGCATGGCCACACACCATTGGTGTGGTAGAAAAAAAATCTTGAAGTTGAGCAGATATGATTATTGAAGTTACTATGTTACTATGTTAGTCATAGAGACATGAGGGCATGTGCGCAGCAGCCATATTAGGGAGTCTATGGAGAGCGGGCTCAGCGCTGTGGCCTGCCCCGCGGTGTCAAAAGTGCAGCTACAACTGCAGTTGGAAGTTGGCAACTGGAAGTAAGTGGTTGGTATCCCTGGAGGCCAGAGCGCTTGCTCAGCACACACACTGCAGTATTGAAACTGTACACCACAGCAGGCAGGACGTCGCTTCGCTGCCGCATGTGCCCCAGTGCATGGGTCTTACAGTCAGCGGCAGCGGCAAGGCAAGCTAGCAGCTAGGCAGCACTGTGCGGAATGCTGCACAGCCCGCCGTTCCGGTCCACCTTCTGACACAGCATACGCACATGTGTACTGGCAGTGATGGTTCACACGTGTCACGTATCCAAGACATCAGAAAAAAATACTACCTACTTACTCCAAAGTACTACTACTAGTATGGCTACTAGTGTGGCATACGGCAGTAGTTCTAAGCCGCCAAATGCGATTACGGTGTGGATGCCATGTGGAAACTGTTTGTATGCATACGTTATGCGCCAGAATTGTAAACACATCTTGCGGCGCGTGCGCGTATAAACTCATGAAATTCTGTACACGGTGCCCCGTCACCACAACATGAGACAGGAGAGAGCACACACAAGGTAGGAGCGTACCGTGTTGTGGCGTGTGCGCCCGGTGACTAGTGATGGGTGAGGGTGTATACCATCTTTCACATATTACAGTAGATGTCTTATGACCACATAGTACTTCTGAAGTATGTGATATATCTATACAGAGCGCACCTCATGGCGGTGCGCGTGCGCGGTGACGAGAATGCCGCAGTCCAGCTGGCGCTGCAGCGCGGCGAGCGCGGTACGTTGTAGACTACAACTTGTAGCATGCTTCGAAGTATAAATAGATCGAACTTAGATGTTATACCTCTAGTGTAAATATGTAGTCACATGTACACCATAGAGCGCACCTCGTTGCGGTGCATGTGGCCGGTGACGAGAGTGTCGCAGTCCAGCTGGTGCTGCAGCGCCGCGAGCGCTTGCTTACCGCGCATACTGTACCGCGGTACCGCAGCTGTTCACCACTTGTTACCTGTAAGTATACAATATATACAATGTATGTAGTGAAAAAATGTGTACAGAGCGCACCTCATTGCGGTGCGTGTGCCCGGTGACGAGAATGTCGCAGTCCAGCTGGCGCTGCAGCGCGGCGAGCGCGGCGGCATCGCCCCACGGAATCACCTGGTGGCCATGCGTCAGCCCTATCTTCCAGTGGCCAATCTGCACCACCTTCGCCTCGGGCCACGCCGGGTTGTCATCGAAGTCGCCGCTGACGACGTGAACGTTGGGCGCGAGGCTGCGCAGGAGGCAGCAGGCCAGCGGTTTGTGTACAAAAAAACAACGTCAGAAATGGGAAGTGGTTTAAGGGGGTTGTGAGTTAGGTTAGGTGGCTGCGGGTGTTGCGAAGACAGGACCAAGCAAATACTACAATAGTAGAGTATTTACTGAAGGAGGTTTGACAATGTGCACGTTGGGCGCGCGAGGCTGCACGGGAGGCGTATATTGTGTTATAAACCGATGGAAAGTGGTTTACGGGGGCAATGTGGTTAGGAGGCTTTGTGTACATGCAGTGTTGTGAAGACAGGACCAAGCATGAAGAGTATTTACTAAAGGAGGTTTGATGACGTGTACGTTGGGCACGAGGCCGCGCGGGAGGCGGCAGCCCCCCAGTGTTTTACGTAATAAACCACATGAAAGTGGTTTATGGGGCCGGTGAGTTGGCTGGGGTTGTACACGAGATTTTGTAAGACGGGAACAAGCATGTCTGGTATTTTTTAAAACACTTCTAGAACTGTTGCTAAGAGTGCAGGCGCGAAAAAAAAGGTGTGCGTTTGCCGTTCACAGTAGGCAGGCTGCGCGCGGACACGTGTCGGCGTGTGGCAACAGAGCCTGCTGCCTCAGAAGGCATGGTAACGACGTGTCCTGAGAAGGCCGTGCTTGCTGTGCGAAGCTGACTTCTGGCAGGCCATGGCAGCAGCAGTTACCCAACATAGCGCTGCTGCTGGGTAGTGCTGCTGCAGCAACACCAGACGAAGCGTCTGTTTGGAGCAGCTGCAGCAAAAGCTGCAGTGCAGTCAGCAGCGTGAGCAGCAACATCTTTTCATCAAACAAAGAAAGAAAATGATGACATTTTGTGTGGCACTCACGCTCTCAGCTCCTCGAACTTCTCCGCGGTGACAAGGTTGCCGGTGCACAGCACGTGCTTCATCTTGTCGGGCACCAGCATGCGACGGAACTTCTCAGGTATGGAGGCCGCCCTGTGAGGGATGTGCAGATCCCCCAGCACGAGCACCAGTTCCCCGAAGTCCATGGCCGCCTTGTCGCGCGCTTGTGAGGTGTGCGGCTGGACAGGTGAGTGCAAAGGGGCCGTGGGGCGTGTTGCAAGCGGCCTACAAGGTGCTATGAGGCACCATGTAGTGTGCCTGTGGATGATGTCTGAGATCATGTCTCACAGCTCGCTCCCTTCCGCAATTGCAATGCCCACGTGGCCAGCACGTACACCAACGTTCTGATGAAACGCGTGTGTACGCTCACGACGACAACTTCAACTTTGGGCCAAGCTTCAACCTCCGATGTGCCGCCCCCGACGATGATGATGAAAAAGCGCGAGCACTTTGAAATGCACCCACCCCCCGGACACACACGTGCAGGCACACACGGGGGCAGCTGCAGTGCACCCATGTCGAGGCTTTCCGTGCGTCCGCCCTGCTGCAGCGTCACCCACTGAGGCCAGCAACAGTGCAACAAACTTTTGGCGGGCGATGGTGCAAGCAGCAACATTGCTGGTGGTGGCGGTGGTGGTGGGGTGGCTGGGCACAGTGGCAGTGGCAGCGGCTGCCGATCAGGCGTCTGCATGCCTGTTGCAGAAGGGTCAGGCGTGGTGAGTCACCAGCTCCAGCCCGGCCCTGGCAAATAGGGGCACCTTTGCCTCCGCTGCTGCCATGCCATTTGCGGTTGAAGCTGGCTCTCGCCCCACACAACACAGAGCGCAGCAGCGATTCTGCGAAGGCGGTCACAGCGCCTTCCTTGCACTCTACCGACAGTACCCGCAGCCGCAGCCTGTAGCTGTACACTGCAGGTCTCGCTGGAGCGTCGCAGGTTTTGCTGGCGTCGTGGCGAAGTGCAGTTTGTTTATGAAAGGGTGGCATTCCAAGGCCCGCCAAGTTGAGCTTCTGACAGCCCCTCTCATGGTCCCTAGCACCAGTAGCCGCCGATTCAACAGCACATCGGTTTGTTTGGTGCTGCCCGCACACCAAGACTGCCAACACTGCCAGACTGGCGGTGGTCCCGGGCAATGAATGCGTCGTTGCCATTTGGCGCTGCTGGCAGCTTTCTCTGGCAGTTGCAACTGGAGCATCCAAACCGACTGCCCCTTCCTGGTACGGACCACCCATTAAATGTGTCCGTCGCTAACAAACATGTAGAATAAAGCCCCAGCCCGAGCTTTGGCTACAGAAGGGACTTCAGGCAATTTCCGAATCAGTCACTCTGGGAGCCTCAAATGACTGCCCGCCCTCCTCCAGGCTCCCCGGCAATGGCGTTAATTTCAATCGTGACTGTTAGAGCGTTGATGTGAACTGTGACAGTTGGCGTGACTTTGAAATGTGGCACTGCCACATACTCGGCAGGAGTAGGCCCCGTTTGTGCACGCGTGTTGTGCACGCACTGCGAAGCAGCATCTCGCACTGCTGCCCACGCCAGTGCTTCACTGCTGCCGGCGCCCCCCCCACAGTCATCGCCCACACCTCCTACCGCGCTCTTGCGCCACCGTGGCCCACACTGCACGCCGCCACAGCCGCCGCCTCTGTACTCGTGCACCTGCTCTCCACCCGCTGCCGCCACCACAGCCCCCCCCCCCCCAACACCCATCTGTCCCCCTTGCGCTGCCCCTGATCAACCCGCCTCCACCCCCCCTCCAAACCCCCACCCCCTCAGGTGCCCCTTCCGCCAGCTCTGCCAGCCTCTCACGGACATCAAATCCGGCGCCGACGGCTGCTGGCCTGGCCCCGGCGCCGCCGCCGGTACTACGGGCTGGCGCTCGCAGCCGGCGCTGCCGCCGCTGGCGCTGGCGCCCGCGGCAGCGGGGGAGTACGCCTTTGGCGTGTGCCCTTCGCAGCAGGTGGTAGTCACGGGTCAGAGCGAGACGCTGGGGACGGCGCCGGCGGGGCGTGCGTATGTGGCGGGAGTGGTGTGCGCGTGGGTGGTCGACGCGCAGTACGCGGTGAGGGAGGGTGCTGTGTCGTGTCTTGCGTCTGCTGAGCATGGGGGACGCAGTGGCGCTTGTGCGGAGCAAGGGGGTGCAGCGTTGCCTGTGCTGAGCATGGGCGGCACAGTGTTGGTTCTGCTGAGCAAGGTGGCACAGCGTTGCTTTCGCTGAGCAAGGGCTGCGCAGCGTTGCTTGTGCTGAGCAAGGAGGGTGCAGCGTTGCCTGTGCTGAGCAAGGGCGGCGCAGCATTGCTTCTGCCGAGCATGGGCAGCGCCTGTGCTGCCGCGCTGTTGCGGCGGCGGCAGCGGTGGCTTGGAATCGTCGTTGCGCAACAAACGCAGGCAGTGGTGCAGGGGCGTGCTGAAGCCGTTGCGCTGTTGTCCACGCTCCTGCTTGTGCATTTGTTCCGCACATGCACAGCCCATTGCGTGGCACCACCCTGCGCCACAGTATGTAAATACTTCAAAAAGTGTACCACTTTTTGCAGGCCGTTCCCCTCCCCCCCCTCCCTGGCCATACTTGGAGCTGAAGCTGGAATGGGAGCTGTGAACGGCCAGCCTCATCTCCACTTCACACACTTCTGAAGTACTTTTTTGTAAATAGATTGGATGCGGTCTGCGCGGCACAGCTCATCTGCGCATTACTCGAGTCGCAGTCAGCGTCACGCACCCCCATCTACAAACAAGGCGCGAACGCACGCTCCCCCCCCCCCCCCTTTCACCAGCCCACTCACACCAGCTCTCCTGAAACTTCGCAGCATATCGGTCATTGAGGACTGGCCCTCCACCATCCCGGCGGCACCTGGCGCCGCGCCCGCCGTCGGCGCGTACAAGCAAATTTCGCTGCTGAGCGCGCCCTACCCGCCCGACTAATTACCCATTAGTTTACACCGGTGCGCACCCCCCCCCATGTCTGTACGACTCACACACAAACTGCAACAACTATTCTGCGCTTTCGCCTCAGGACGGCGGCGGCCACCGCGCCTACCAGAGCACGACGTTCCAGTTCGATCGCGTCTCGCTCAAGCCGCACGACACCCTGCTGCTGTACGAGGCGCGCCTCACGGAGAGCGGCCGCAACTACACTCGCGGCGACCTCCTGCTGGATGCCAGCAGCGCCGACATGGAGGGCCTGCAGATAGCGGTGCGCCGGCTCTCCCCTTGCCGCTGCTGAGCACATTTTTTGGGGCTGCCACTGGTGCTGCGGAGCGCGGCTTTTGGTCGCCGCTGCTACTACTGAGCACATGTCTTGGCTGCCGCTGCTTCTGCTGAGCACAGTTTTTGACCGACACACCGCTGCTGCTGAGCACATTCTCTTGCCGCCACCGCCGCCGCTGAGCACTGGCTATGGCCACCACCGCTGCACAGGCTTTGGCCGCCACTGCTGCTGCTGCGCCCAACTTCTAGCCACCGCCGCTGGGCACAGCCCCTGCCCACCACCGCTGCTGCTGAGCACACCCTCTTGCCGACTCCACTGCTGCTCAGCATCACTGCTGCTGCTCAGCATCCCCCCCCCCCCCCCCCCCCCCCCCCCCCAGGTCCAAGGCCCCACAATGCTGGTGTTCACTTCCGCAGCCTGCGCGGACACTGGCGGGTGCGGCGCGGCGGCGGCCTCCGGCTTTGAGGTTGAGTACTTTGCAGAAATGCAGCCCGTTCCGAGAACGCTCCTGTTCCTGTTCCTGGGCGTGGGCTGCGCCTGCAGCGGCATCTGCATATGGATCAGCACCACGGCGACGCGCGCGCACCGGAGGCGCTTCATGGCGCGGCACACAGAGCTGGTCAGTGCTCCGCCGCTGCCAGTACTGGCCTGCCGTCCTTGTCTTGCGCTGCAGTTGGTTTGTTGACAAGGCACCGCACCCCCACACACACATTGTTATGCGTTGTCAGCTAGTGAGCCACGAGCGTGCGGGCATGCATGGGCTTTTGCGCGCCCACAAGTGCAAATAAATGTCACCTTTGTAGTACGTGCGTGTACGTATGTACATGCGTACATACATCACGCGACCATGTATACGCTGCGAGCCGCCAGTCTACCGCTGAGCACCAAGACCGCCTACCACTGGTCTGCTGAGCAAGCGATGGCCATGACAGCGGACCTTGAGGCTGCGTTCTCCCGCGTGACCGATGCGGAACTGCACGCCCTTTTCTCACAAAGATATTAAACGTACAAGTATGTACCATATCGCACGCGATTTATATGCCCGCGCAACGTGCACACGCACCACGCGGCGCACAATAGCGCGTGTACAACACTTTTACGAACGTACCTCTGAAGTATACTTCTACTTAGAAGTTGAAGTATATATTGTGCGCCAGTTGTGCCCTTCGAAGTACACATGTAAAGTGTGCACGTACTCGCCACGCGACGCAGGCGGCGGACAGGGCGGCGGACCCCGAGGCGGCGTTCTCCGGCGTGACGGACGCGGAGCTCGCCACGCACACCAAGGTCGTGCACTACGGCGATGGCGCGCTGGCCTCGGTGAGCGGTGCAGGCTCCAGCGATTCAGTGAGCGTGTCGGCGGCTGCAGTCAAGTGCGCTGGGGAGAGCGTGGGGGCGCCGGCTGCGACGGTCACGGGCGAGGAGGGTTTGGCTGCGGGGACGGCGGTCTTCACGGAGTGCGGTAAGCGGGCACGCTGCCTTTGTGAAATACTGATATATTTCAAGTACCTAAGGTGTACATGTATGTACCAGTATGCTTCAAGTAGTAGAAGTTGCTAGAAGTGTACACTTTGAAGTGTTTGAGAAGAGTCTGGCAACGGGAATGGCGGGTGCCGCCATGGAGCGCACGGCCGCCTGTGAGAGAGTGATACAGTCTGAGCACAAGTATTTGTGCTGCGAAGTAATATACCGGTGAGATATACATAGTGGAGGTGCATACGCGAGGCCGGCGGCGGGAATGGCGGTGTTCACAGAAAGCGGCAGGTGAACGCCCCGCCGCCCGTGAGAAGGTGCTGTGTGATATGAGTACTCCACTAGGAGCGATGAAGAGGTCGCGTGTAGGTCTTGCCGCCGGTCGGGGCCGACACCATATGCCCACCTCTGGTGCATGCATATTACGTAGCGTCTGGTATGTGGTGGTGCATACACACACTTAAAGTACGAGTAGTATGTATAGTATACATGCGTGTGTGTTTCCGTCGCAGCGGTTGCAAAAAGTTTTTAGATGCTGCATCGAAGGACATGCATGAAGGATGTGTGTGAGCTGGTGGAGGCCTTTGCTCTGGCCAGCAATGCCTCACACTGTGACCACGGACAGTGGACTTGAGCTGCCTTGCGGGCAGCGTCCGCAGCTGCGCCGGCGTGCACGCAACGGGCGGTTTGGTCGAGTATGCTGAGCACTTCTTGCAGCTCCCCTTCTGCTGAGCACGGTTACTGCTGAGCACACTTGTCGCAGCTGTGTCTGCACTGCGGACGCACACCACTGCGTGCGCGCGCACACCATTCTAGTAAACACTGTAGCAGATGACCCGCCCTCGCATGTCGAGCTCTAGCCGGCGGCCACTGAGGGTACCTGCTGGGTGTACTTCTGGTTGTCGACAGTGCCGCAGCTATTAGTGTATGTTCAGGCTAGCATGGCCATTTCACTGCTCCATGCCGGCATGCACGACCTGTGTCGCACACCCACAGCGCAAATGAATAGAGCCACCATAGCGCACTCGCAATTTAGTTCGGGGCAGTGTCACCCCCGTAGCACCCCCGCACCGAAGCAAGATCCGCACTAAACCAATGGGCATTGCATCATTTATGAATGTACTTCACAGAGGTACATAAACTGTTTGTGATCATGTCGTCAGCGACAGGCCTCCGGACCCCACACCAAAGCGCCTACTGCACTGCAACAAAGCACTCAAGTCACACTGCACTGTCCTGTGCCGTTGCCGCTGCGCTGCTGTTCCGCTGCCGCAGCCATCTGCCTGGTGGAATTCGAAAAAGGCGACACCGTACGGCGCCTGCCGTGCCGACACATCTTCCACGACACCTGCGTCGACCTGTGAGTGCCCCTGCACGCTTTCCCGCCCCTCCCAACTCCCCTCTGCTCACCCCCGCTTGCCCTCCCGCCCCCCGCCCCCCCCCTGAACACTCTGTGCATGTGCTGCAGTGGCTGCCCCCCCCCGCCACCCACCCGCACTTGCCGCCCGCCCCCCCCACCCCCCTCCCTTGCCGTCTCCCTGCTCTCACACCCCCTGAACCGCCACCGCCGCTGCCGC
>JAULBY010042799.1:0-13116 GCA_032358315.1 Ophiocytium majus
GTCTGATTTCCTGGTCACACGCACCGTGTGCAAAGGGCTTTCCGCGCCCTAAGCGGAGTTTAATAAGAGTACTTAAACCTTTAGGTCACAGCAGACAGGTGGCACTGGTGGTTGGCTTGCGGCGCCAGTTCGGGTATGTGTCCCTCTATCATGCAACACACAGCACTTGCTGCTCAGGCAATACTATGTAGGAACACAATGCCGCTTCAAATCGGTTTGATAATATTGCACGATTCCCCAACTTCAGGATACGGAAGGTCTCTCTTGAACTTTCCGCCCGCGCATTATTCCAACAGTGTTGTCTGTTGCAGTTCCCTGCTCGGACTGTGCTGCTGGCGGGGACCATTGTCGCATTTCTCCTGCTTGGCATTTGCCGCTGACCTGCTCTGAGGCCATTTCCTCCGTTTTCTGTGTTGTGCGCAAGTCAGTCTTGCGCAGTCAGTCTTTTCTTTGACTCGCTGTTGTGAGTCAGCAGCAGGGGGGAGTGTTGCAGTTCCCCTGCTCGGACTGTGCTGCTGACTGTTCGTAACTGTCTGGCCACACACACACCTTGCTTTCGCCTGCACCTACATCGGACGTGGTTTGCTGTGGCCGCGTCCACGAGACTCGTGTGGTGCCCTGCTGCTGCTGCTGCACGGGGCACCACTACGACAGTGTCCAACACCCAACTTTGCTGGCCAGCCCCCCGCAGGCAGGTCGCACTGGCATGCGCGTGTGCCACCCACGCAAAAGCGACGCGTACAAGTTAATTCTAGAGCTCTGGCACGAAAAAGCTCGGCAGATATTAAATAGTGTTCCAGACTTCTTCGACTACCAAAATTTGAGGCTTTTTCAGGTCTAAGTAACATCGTCACGGTCGAGTGCCCCACTAAGAATATTAGTGCATTATTTTCGTGTGCTTGTGACCGACTAAATAAAAACCGACTATTAACAGGTCAGGCAGGTCGAGTAATAAATAACAAGCGACTCTAAGTAGATTTCTGTTCAGCAGTTCAGCGCTGTTGCTGACCGTGTGCTCAGCAACATGGCACACACGCTGTGACACCGTACTATTAGTGGCTGGCAGGGCACGACAGCAGCAGAGCACCAGAGGCAAGGCACAGTGCATGCACTTCAGGTGCTGCAATGGCATGAACGTGGCATTCAATGGGTGCCTGGCACAGCGCTGCAAAGGGCACCCACGCGCATGAGCACAGCATTTATTTCACACAAGCATCAGTTGGGGTTCGGCGAGCACCCGACTAATAAATAAACCCTGGCCGCTACCCGACTAGTGAATAAGACCAATAGTCAGGGCCTCCCAAGGGGGCCGATTTACCACTAAAATATTTATTTGATCGTTATTTCGTCGGTTTGCACTTAGTCGAATAATTACTCGCGAAATTCTGGGTGTTCACCTCCCTTCAAACTGTTGCACCGCTCGAAAACGCCAAAAAAAAACACAACGTCCAAGTCGCGTCCGCACACAGCCGCCCCCACGGCGCGGCACCCGCGCCACACTCGGCCGCCCCCGACGCCGCACCTCCACCCGCAACGGCGCCTCGACCCCCCCGCCCATAGCGGGAGAGCCAAGCCCCGAAGGAAGTCTCACACGAAATTACTACTTATTATGGTACCCTGCCCCGCGAACGTACGCCAAAGAACGCCGCTGTTGTGCGCGAAATTGTTACTGTTACATACGAACGCCGCACAAGCGCATTGCTTCCAGCCGCTCACAACACACACGCCAAGGTGAACGAGCAGCAGCAGCATTGACAACGGTTGTTGTTGCGCAAAATCCGAGCTCCTGCATGTCCCAAGCATGCCTTGTATGCAGCAGTGCAAGAGTAAATAATAGGGCAGTGACGCAGTGGCACGGACGGACATGGCAGTGGACTCAGGATATTCAGGTTGTACTGACTGGAATGTACGCTCGGCCCCATGAATGCGAGTGGCAGCTCGACATGACTATGGGTATATGAACTCATCTAGGAGCGATAAACTAGGTCTCCCCACCGGTAGGGGCCGTCACCCTGGGCAGACCCGTGCAAGGAGGTGAATAAAGCGAAGATAACGCCTACGAAGGCAGCAAATCTCGCACCAACGAAGCGCGGATTCCATCACAGAGATGTGGTGCGTTCAAGTGGGGCTGCAGCGCAAGTGGCACGAATTGGAACGTTCCCGCACACGCTCAGCTTTCGCTTTGCGGGTGTGCAACTGTACATGCATACATGGTTGCACACAAAATGTGCGCCAGCATGGCATCAACCCTAGCTGGCAGGCCTCTCGTCAGGGCTGACTTCGCCAAGGACGCGGGTACCGACAATCCTGCTCTTCACTGGAATCACTTTCTCCGCGAGGATGTGGAGAAAGTCGGCATCTTCCCTCGAAATGAGGTCGCGGTGGATGAGAATGGCCCCATCCACATCCACCGGCGGCCGATGGATGTCCGCACACAGTCTTGAATACAGCGCGACCACCCTGCCGACGGGCGCCTCGCTCCCCTTGCCGAATTTGCGGAGCGCCGCAACTGCACCTGCAATCTTGGGGCTCGCCCGCACCGACTTGTCCTTGCATCGAGCAAGCAGCTGCCAGAAATCATGGCGACTCGACTTGCTCACTTTGCCCGAGTCAACAGCGCTCATGGTGCCGCTCGCAATAGCTGCTTCAACGTATGCGTCCCTCAGCATTGGCTCCGCGAATTCAATGATGCCTCTCATATGCATCATCGCACGCGCGGACATGGTGTCTGCTCTCGCCTGCGTTTGAGAAAGGGGGCAATTAGGCACGGCATCGGTCAGACGCACGTACATATGTCGCTACCTTATCGGTGCGCTTCTCTCTTCCGTCAGGCCACTTTTTGCCCTTCTAGTGGGGATTCCGCGCCCTGAGCGAAATTAAACAGCGCGTACGTGTCCAGCATGGCGTACACATGCCAACCTGGCTACATGCAGACCAGGTCCTGCTACGTCAGCATGTTCACGGCTGACATGTACAGTCTGTGATTTACACATGGTTCTTGTGCGCCGAAAGCATAAGCATAAATATATACTTTACTGCCGCCCCTTCGCGGTCTTGAGAGAGAGTTGGGAACTGACTTGTGGCTGGGCGTGGCCACCGAAAAGGAATATGGAAGGGAAACGGTTGATATGGTTGCAATTTACTGTAGTACATGTGAACTGAGGTGGTGAAAGACATACAGCACACTGTCTCAGAGGCTTTGTGCCTATCATAATGGGGTAGGGTATAACTGTGTTGATCTTGCTGCTAATCACGTGTCACGGTCACATAAATTATTCATGTTATAGGTGATGGTGGTAATAGTATTCAATGAACTCTGCTTATATTGACCTCCGCATTATGGTACATGTACTACTGTAATAAGCGTTTTAGACTGTGTGCGTAATATGTGTGTATGCATACATGCGGCATCGCAAGGAGTGCTGCGGCGGGCGACGTGCTACCACTGCCATACACATGTACTGCGTATACGGCATGTTTAATCATGCTTGTGTAAGTCACACGCACGCCATGTGCACAGATCTTTCCGCGCCTTAAGCGGAGTTCGATTAAAGAGCTGCACATACTACTGGACGCTGGACGCACACTGGGTCGTACGATACCGTACTTCGAATGTGTACGCACATGAACACGAACCCGTAGTACTTGACAATGTACTGACCTCCGTAGTACTTTTGTTATATCCCGCTGAGGGTGCGGAAACCCTGTGCACACCAGCAGTACATGGTAGTGCATGAGAGGGCATTGCGCTGTCGCGCATACGCTCCGCCCTGTCGGCGGCGCACCAGATGGCACTGTCGGCATGTGTCATGGACTACATGGCGGCCCCTGGTGTGTGGGGGGAGCATGGTGTGCCGGGAGCTGGGTGGGGATGGGAGCAGGTCCCCTGGGACATGGGGCTGTAACTCATTAGAGTGGTGCTCTGGCAACATGCCAGCCCTCCCTTGGTGTACGCAATACTGAGCATTGCCAGCTCTTTCGCCACACCTTTCTGATCCCTTTTTCTGGTCACGCGCACCATGTGCAAAGGGCTTTCCGCGCCCTAAGCGGAGTTTGAGCTTAATCAAAGTACTTATGTTGAACTCCGCTTAGGACGCGGAAAGCCCGTGCACATGGTGTGCGTATGACCGGAAATGCTACTGCTGAAGGAGCAAAAGAAACTGCTGGACACTTGATCGCATAGCAGAGACTTAACCTCCAGGCACTGCGACGTTTTCCCAAACGGTGTGGTGCGGCACCTGCATAGTCCCACAGGCAGCAAAAGCGTGCGCAATACTACAGTAGTACAAAGTGTGCACACATGCATCCATTAGGTGTGTGACACCGTGTGTCACAAGTGTGCCCCAGGCTGATCGGGTACGTGGTTTGTTGGAGTATTACACCGCACAGCAGGCATGCCTGGCCACCACGCTGATACAGAGTGTACTTTGATCAAACTCCGCTGAGGGCGCGGAAAGCCCTTTGCACATGGTGTGCGTGTGACCAGAAATAGCATGATCAGACATGCTGTTGAGAGCGAACAAGCTGGCAATGCTCAGCACTTCAAACAAAGCCTGGCATGTTGCGAGAGCACTACTCTAAGTTAGAGTCTCCGACGGATTACAATCCCATGTCCCAGGGGACCTGCTCCCACCGCCACCCAGCTCCTGATACACCATACTCCCCCCCCACACCAGTGAGCGCCATGTACTCTTATTACACTCCGCTTAGGGCGCGGAAAGCCCTTTGCACACGGTGCGACCAGGAAATCAGACAGGCGCCATGTACTTCAAGTATGAAGTGTACCCATGTCCTGCTAGCTGGGGAAAAGGGCATGTGCCATCCAGGTCTGACTGATTGCACATGTACAAACCCAGGCAGCTATGCGGGTGCATGTTACAAACTGCAGCTTCGCGCCCCCGTTCAACATCACTGTTGTCCTGACTGTGCCAAAAACCAGCACATTCGTCAGCCACAGCACACATATGCACACACACATACAGACACACACCGCATTGCATACAGAAGAGTGTCTGCAAATGTGGCACTGGGGGACAAGAGAATGTGAAACGCAGCATATGTCATCTTTCGTTCGTATTTCATTGCAATTGTCGCTGGCAACGCAAAGTAGCGGCAGCACCCAGCTCTGCAGTGCATGCTGTGCATGCTTGCCATAGTGTAACATAACAGTAGCGATCCACATTTACGCAAAGACCAGTGTTTACAAACTTGGCGTGTGGTTGACACGTGTACAAAGGAACATGTTACACGGCAACCCATGCTGCCCGCACCAAAGGTGACGCAGCAGTCGTGGCGCAATGAATCCCACTGGGGTGTGTTGGCAAGGAGGCTATTCAACACACTGCAGTACCCCAGATGTCAATTGCAGCTGTGATGGTGATCAGCTGTAGCTGGGGAGTGCTGGGAAGTGGGTTTGCTCAAGTGTATGCACGCACACACGTCCGCA
This sequence comes from Ophiocytium majus, assembly GCA_032358315.1. NCBI lineage: Eukaryota > Xanthophyceae > Mischococcales > Ophiocytiaceae > Ophiocytium > Ophiocytium majus. The sequence continues at coordinate 5,447 of JAULBY010042799.1, forward strand.
GCAACTGGTGTGGTACGTGTGGGTACACTCGTGCACATGCGCTTCCCATAGAAACAAAACAATGCCAATGCTTTAAAAAAACCATACATACTGGCCACCACTGTGACTGCCCACACACCGCAAGTGCTTCAAGAAGTAGTGGTGAGAGCGGGGGTATAGCAGCCTACAGGAAGAGACGCTGCCTGACCATGCGTCGCTGACCTCCTGCCAAAATTGAAAAAACAGCAGCAGCAGGCAGGGAAACAGCATGCAGAGTGCTGTGTCAGTGGCGCGTAGGCAGCCAGTGGTTGCGGTGGCCGATTTCTGAGGTTGCCTGTGTTGCTGCAGGCTGCTGTCAACACTGCTTGTTTCTGGCGTCACAGCTGGTGCATGGCGTTGTTGTTTGTTGGGTACCAAGTGGTCTTGGTCGGCATGTGCCATCTGCCTGCAAGTGCCCTTGTTCCCAAGCCATCGGCATGTCGCAGGAGCAATTTACAACGCATGGTGCAAAGCAAGGGTGGCACACATGATTGTAAACATACTCATAACTCATGCAGTGCATGGCATGACACAAGTGCATGTACTTCAAGTACATGCTTCAAGTACATGCTTGCTGAGGCGCACCTTTTGTGTTCTTGTCTGTCAGGTTGTCATCTTGGTTGCCCTTCTCTGTGTTGCTGCCCGCGTCTTTGTTGGCACCCTTGTTGGTACCTGAAGACTGCCCCACGTTACTATCATCCTCTGGTGGTGCGGCAACACTCTTTGTCTGGCCGCCAGCAGCAGGCTGCGCAGCGAGCATGACTTCGGCGTCAGCAGCGGCAAGCTTGCCGGCGGCACCAGCAGTGCCCTTTGCAGCGGCTGCTTCAGGGTCGACCGCGGCGCAGGCAGTGTCGATGCAGATGCCCCACATGTCCACATAGCCGCCAGCAGAGAAGCACAGCGTGTACTCCTGCCCTTTGCCTGCCTTCAGTGTGATGTCTGAGGCGTGGTATGCCACTTTTTTGTTGTCTGTGTTGAAGTTTGCAATGTTGAGGGCACCGCTGCCCTTGGCATCGCCACCCTTGGGGCAGGTGACACGCCCTGTGTGTGGCCACAGCAGCAGCAGCACAGGTGGATGAGTGCCGTGGTCACAGGTTGAGGTGGCAGTGCCAAGCAATGCTCAGGCAGGGGGGCACATTTGCATGACATGCATGACCTGTGATAGACGAAAACATGACAGGGCCACTGCAAGCATCACCTCAGCTCAGCTGCCACGCAAATATGCCACCAGCCCTGCCACCAGTGACGCAGGGGAAGGCCCTTCATAATAGAGCACTAGGACAAGTAAAAGTCAAGTGCGCATGAAATCTCACCTTCTGTGAGGAAGATGGAAAGAGCCACTGGTTCAGGCGGTGTGCCGCTGATGTTGTACGCCACCTGGTAGGTGCCTTCCTGTTCCACGTCGATCGTGTACGTGATGCCGTCACCTGGCGGACATCATAGCGACAGTGCGAAGCAGGTGCATACTTGAATTTTACCGGTATACAAGTAGTATATATGCCATATATACACCTGTACTTCGAAGTATGTATACAGTCCACGCAAAACAAGCAGGGCAGAGCACCAAGCATGCTGCGTGGCGCGAGCTCCATGCCATCACTACCACTTGAACTCGTACAGCAAGTGAACACAGCAAGGGAGAGCTGGCAGCTTGCAATTACCTGGGTCAAGGTAGCCCACGCTGCCCTCATCGCCCGCCTTGACCATTGCTAGGTCATTCACTGGGTCCGCTACCTGCGACAAACATTATCATTTTAGGGGGAAAAACAGAAGACGCATTGATTCAGTGAGTGCTGCATGCACATGCCAGCTCCATATTCGCTGTCAAGAGCGGAACATGCCCCACGCCAGGTGTGGCACCGCATAAGAGCATATCGCCATGACAAGCAACACAGAGGCAGCCGTGGAGGCAGGCCATATGGCAGCCACGCAACCCGTGTCATTGAAACGCGCACTTACAAGTGACTTGTGTGGTGCTGTGGTGTACGGACGTACCTGCGCTGCCACAAATTTTCCGGGTATGACGGGAGTGGGCATGGGCTTTGGTGCAAGCAGCTCTGCTGCATCCTTGAACGAGTAGACGTTTGCGTTGTCCCCATAGCTCAAGAAGAAGAGCTCGCCATTGGGGCTCTCGCCAAAGGCAGGGATGTTGAGGCCCAGGTCTGGCACTATGACCTCTGGTAGCCAAGTGCCGTCCTCCTGCTCAGCAGCAGCAAATCCGGAAATATAAGGTGAAGTTTGTGTATTAGTCATGGAGATATGGGGGTATGTGGGCAACGGGTACAAACTACGGGTATTTAGTCGGTCGGGTAGGGTGTGCTCAGCAGCGAGGCGCGCTTGTACGCGTCGACATCGGGCACTGCGTCAGGTGTCTCCGCCAGGAGGGTGGAGGGCCAGTCCTCAATGACCAGCTCCGATATGCTGCGCTGGAGCACAACTGACATCTTCTGCCGCCAGCGCGTTACGCACGTGGCCACAGTGTACAGCCCATCGCTAAACTGCGCCGGAGGTGAAGTGGCACAGGTGCAGCAGATGGGCAGGTATCTGTTTTGACTCTGTGCACAGGCAGGGATGCAGAGGCCCTGGTCACGCCACAACCACGGCTGGTGGCCATGTGCCCCAGTGCTGCTCAGCAGCAGTTCTGTCGAGTGTGCCAGTTCGAAGTGCAAGCTGAACTAAGTACATGGACGATGGACCAGCAGCAGGCGAGTACCTAGTACTTCGAACTGTCAAGCTGGGCCAAACAGACAACAAACCACAGAAACCCACGTTTGGAGGCACTCTCGTAGCCAGTGCAACCTGCCGCGAGTGTGGCGGATCGCACATGCCCTAGCTCAGCATGTCACGTTAATGCTGCACGTTGCAGTGTCTGGCATGCATACCGCGGCCGCATCCAGCTGACCAGCATGGCATGTTGCTGCTCACCTGAGGGATGGCGCGCAGGAGGCTCTTTGTCACCCAGTCTGCAAATATGTAGGAGCCCCCATAAGCTGGCTTCAGCTTGGACCCGCGGTACACAAAGCTGTGCCAAAGCAGCAGCGCAAGGGACACCAAGGTGTAAGTAAGTACCGAGTAAGTGTGCAGGGACCACATGCTTCCATACAAGGAGTGTCATGAGGGCATGGCAGCACATGTCAATGACTTGCACTGCACTGCCCGGCCATCTAGTCAGGCATACGGGTGGGCGCACGGGAGTAGCCAGGCATCAGGGTGTGAGAGTTGTGCGTGCATGCGGGGGAGGCATTCTGTGTGCTGCCGCATGCATGCAACACCGTGCCAGACTGTAACCGCCATTAATTAGTAAGTAAGCATTGAACCTGTGACCTGTGCACCTGGCCCTGCAGCCTGGCGGCATGGGTCTTTATACTTACCCCCCATTGATGGACCCGCCAGTGAAAGGTGCGCTCGCGCACACAGGGTCAGCCACACCCTCGTGGCAGTACTGTATCCTGGGAGGCACAAACGAGATCTCAGGGCCTTTGTTCATCCTGCGGCAGCAATTGCAGCACCCAGCAGCAAACACACAAAATAAGTGGCTGCGACAGCCGCGCATGACAGACAAATCTATGTGTTTGTTCACATGTACTACTACTAGTAATAGGATGGGTGGCGGAACGTATGATGGGGTGTGCAGTATCGGGGCACATGGTTGTACTACGGATAGCGGGGAGCTTACAATGGCTGCGTAAGTATACCACTATAGTACCACTGTAGTATACTGTAGCATACCAAGTACCACTTCGAAGTATACATATACATACTTCTTGAAGCGAACTAATAGACTAGTAGTATACTTCAAGTACTATTGGGACAAGAGCTGTACCAGCCTGGTTTGACAGCCATGCAAGTTCCTACACCTGTACCACATGGCGGCATGTACAATTAGTGATGCACGTAATACTTGGCACAAGACAAGCAAGACTTTGACATGCAACATTCCATGATACCACAACCGTATGCTTCAAAAATAAAAAAGCATGGTAGTGATTTGGTGTGCGCCACATTTTGACCACTGTAATGCGAGGCTGGTGCTCACCTGGAACCCTCGTAGTTAGGCCAGCCGTGGCTCTGCCCCGCCAGCACATGCACCACCTGCAATACACACATGGCGTGAATGGCATGTGCAGTGGCATGCACCGGCATGTCAGGGACCGCAGCTGATGGCACCGCAATGGCTGAGAGTGGCACTGGCTGCAGAGACAGTGGCATTTGCTGGTCTGCAAGTGGGGTTGCCTGGTGTCTATGCTATTTGGTTGAATTAGTACAGAAAAGCAAGTAGTACTTCTGGTGAGAACACAGTAAGTGCATGGTGGTGTTGGCCAGCTCCTGTCGATGCCTGGCTCAAGGCAAGCATGCTTCACAGCTGCTCTGTACCACAACCCACATCCTGGATTATAAACATGCCCTACATCCCATTTACCTGCCTGTTTGCTGAGCAAGATGATTTCCTCAAATACCGCGCCACACCACCAAGGGCACACACAGGCACCGCACCAACACCACTGCCATAACGGTGCTGCATTCCATGCACGCACCTTCTCGAACTTCTCCTGCCCCACATCTCCGCACAGCAGCACTGGCTCCTTGGCAGGCGCGGCCCTGTCAAAGGAGCACTTCCAGGGGTTGCGCAGCCCATAGGCCCAAACTGTGCCTCGGATGTTGCCCTCTGTGGGCTCATAGCTACCTTCGCTTTCGCCGGCGGGGACGGTCACACGCAGCACCTTGCCGAATTTTGAGTACAGGTCCTGGGCCCTGTTTTCTGGGTCGTTTGCAGAGCTGAGGTGCAGTGCATGGGAGTGTAGGCAGCAGCAATAACGAAGTTGAGTGGGCAGTAACAGCGTGTGGTGCATGCGTGCCTGCTTGCTGTCGCAGGTGTCATGTGTAGGTGCATGCATGTGGCCTACAGGAGGACAATGCCAGTAGTGCTGGTACCCCTACACAATGGTATCGTGGACATGGTGACAACTTGCCCTCCATCGCCAGTGGGTATGTACAGGTCATAGCTGTCCTTGCCATAAGGGTTGGCAATGTCATCAGGGAGGAACAGCAGCTGCCCGCCATTGTGGTTCTCATATGGCTGCTTCCACGACTGTTTTTGAAGAAACCAGAAACAGCAGCAGCAACAGCAGCAGGAGGAGCAGCAGAAGGAACTCAGCAACCACAGCAGAAAACAGAACACTACCAAAGGTTAATCAATTCCAGTGTGGAATGCAGGCTCGGACAGTTCTACGCATTGACTATTTGAAAGTACAAAGAGCACCACCTGCCAGTGATGGATAGCCCCACCAGCAGTGCGGGCACAATACCACCAGCATCAGGGGCTGGTTATTTGTGCTTGTTGTGCGAAAACTTGCCAAACCACGTGAGTAAGCGGGGGTTGTGCTAGGTGCCTGTAGCTGTAGCTGCGCGCGGCGCACTCACCATGAGCTGAACCTGTGATTTTGCGGTTTCCTTGGGGTCGCCTTCTGTCCACTTGAAGCGTGCTATCACAGTGTGCCGGTGCAGGCCGATATAGTTGACGTAGAAGTACTTGGTTTCCAAGAAGTCAGGGCTGGCAGCGCAAGAGAAACAGCAGGCCACGAGGCAAAGAGGTTAGCATGGAAAGACTGTCACCCGTGTAACCAACGCAGTGCGCGCCGAAACACCTTGCCAGTGCACGCTTTTGCAAGTAGAGTTTACCACACACAATCATCAGCAGATGTTGGTGCAACGTTGACCATTTCTGCTCCCACAATGATTGTGATGATTTGTGCAGAGCTGGCATCGCGACTGGCCTCATGTGTCATTTCCGCATTTAAGGTGTACCTTTTCAAGCGCATTGCTGTGTACTACTTCGAAGTTATTCATACTTGTAGTATTTCGTTGCTGTTTTTTAAACCTTACCTGAACGCCAGGCCCAGCAGACCCATCTCTCCCTGCGCATCAGGCCCAGTCTCCCCCCCCTGAATGACCTGCTCGCTGATGTCCATGATGGTCTTCATTTTGCCAGCGCTGCGGCTGTGCTCAACCTCAACCACCCGCCCGCGCTGGTCTAAAATCCACCACGCATTGCCTCCAGGCCTAAAAAAGAGGCCTGTGGGCGCTGTTGGCAGCTTTCCTTGGAGCAAGTCAAAATAGGGAGCCAGCATGCTGGTGGCTGGGGTGGCGGCAGTGGCGCGCACACCCTGCGGGTAGCAGTAGGCACTCGTGCTGGAGTGTTGGGTGCAGAAATCGAGAGACAGGCCCAGGTCATCCTTGCATGCCTGCGTGCAGTGGCAGAATGGCAGTGTATCATGCACACCCATGTATTTTAGTTATTTGCACCATGACATCAGCAAGGGCACCCGCTCTGTTCACCTGCACTGACAAGTTGACTGCCTGCTTGGTGTGCACGCGGCGCTGCTGGTGCATGCGAGCTGTGTACGTAGCTGCCAACATGCATAGCACTGCAGCGTCATGGACCCATACTACTGTCCTACTGCACGGCAGGAACGGCAGAGCGTGCCTGCCAAGCCACAAGACCTACAGCGTGCTTTCTACACTTCGCGTCACAGGTACACGAACGCGGAACGCAATATACCACGACTGCAATGGGTGACAGCCCTTCCAACCTGCGTACCTCATAGTATTTGTCGCAGAAGCCACCGCACATGTCCAGGGCGCCACCCGCCAGCAAGTGCGCCGCGTAGGGGTGGCACTCCCCGCAGACGACCTGCTTGTGCAGAGACCTGCACTCCGCCGACAGCGCCAGCCCGTCAAATGCCTGCCTGATGTTGGTCTCCTGCTGTGCGTCGCAGCACGCACCCGCAGTATTGGCCTCATCCGCCACCATGGTGCAGAAGCTCAACTCCTTCTGGGACTGCAGGCTGGGGGCGGCGCTGTTCAGGCACAGAGGGTGCCCGACAACAGCAGCGGGACACGCCGCCAGCGCCAACACAACAGCAGCTCGTCGCCTTCGTGCCGGCGCTGCGGCCGCTGCACGCGAGAGGCGTTGCTGCTGGCCAGGATGCTGCTGCGCCATGGTTTCTGGCGGGCGCACTGCCTGGTTCCCCAGCGTTGCACGCACGGCAGCGTTGCAAGCAGCTGTGCCAGGGGCAGCGGTCGCGCACCTGAATGAGACGGCGAAACTCGAGAAAGTTGCCGTTTTCGGTAAGTTCGAAAGTTTATGCGGGAAGAAAAACCGCATTAATTCTTCCCCTCGAGACCTCCTGTTGGCCACTTGAGGCATATCATCGAAATGATGATCGTGAAATTGGAAGTGGCCAGTGCTGCAGCAAGGTGGCAGCGCCACAGTACTGGGTGTTTAAGAAAGGGGGATGTACGGCGCTAGGGCAACACACGGGTGCGCTGACGTGTGCTGAGCACATGGCCGGCTGTTGAGCACCGCACAAGTCGTCCACAAGGTGCCAGTGGTAAGCCAGTACCATGGTGCTGCGCAGCTGCGCAGACCTGTGATTCGCCATGGTACCTGACAAGTTTGCAGGCTGCTGTGTGCACATGCACACATGAGTGTGCAAGGCATGCGCATACACATATTAAACTCCGCTTAGGGCGCGGAAACCCCTTTGCACACGGTGCGTGTGACCAGAAAAGCATACAGGTAGCGAAAAAACTGGGAATGCTCAGTACTCTAAGGGAAGCCTGGCATGTTGCCAGAGCACTACTCTAACTGA
>JAULBY010042810.1:0-13115 GCA_032358315.1 Ophiocytium majus
GGTAACTTTTGCCCAGCAGGGTGTTATTTAGAACTGATTACACCAGCAGAAAGCCCTGTTCGTGGGCTTTCCATCGAAATTAGGGTACCATAGGCGCCCGAGTTAATGGTCGCTTGTTATGAACGGTTTAGGGAAAGAGGCTTTATGTTATGGGATGGAGGAAGTATATTGTGTCGGTGAGCAGCTGCTGACAAGCTCTGAGATGCGACAGTGAAAAAGCGTGAAACAGCTAAAAAAAAACAACCCCAGCTACTGCTCTTGCTCGGACAACATGCCAAGCCAAAACCCATGCAGTGAGTTATACACCCGGGCAGGATGAAGTAGCCTTCTGAAACCCAGTGGGTGCGCCAGCCACTGCTGCCCACTGCTGCTGCTGCGCACTGCTGCTGCTGAGCGCTGCTGCTGCTACTGAGCACTGCTGCTGCTGGGCACTGCTGCTGCTGAGCACTGCTGCTGCTGAGCACCGCTGCTGCTCCGTCTTGCTGCTGCTGCTGCTGCTGCTGCTGGGCACCGCAGGCCTGCAGATTGTGGCGCAGGGCGGCGATGCCAAGGCGGCCGTGTGGGCTGCAAAAATCATACCCCTGAGGGAAAATGGTAACCTGCTGCTGTGCACGCTGGTCGTGGGCAACGTCGCCGTCAACTCGCTGCTCTCTATTCTGATGGTGAGCCTAGTTGATGTACTTCAGAAGTATGAAGTAGGTAGTTCAAGTATGTGGTATTAGCAGTATGTACTTGGGAAAAGTTGCTCAGTATTCTCATGGTGTGTCTAATTGGTGTGTGCGCTACACACGCGCCCTGGCGGGCGACTTGCCCTGGCATATGGAACCCCAGCTGCCGGTGGTGTACAAGTGTGTAAGCTACTGCACTCGTTTACATGTATACATTTTAAAATACTTTTATCTTCAAGGGTTATTGTTTTCATTAAAAAAAGATCATGTATCATGTAACAGTTGTTTTATGTGTACTACTGTAGTATTTGCACTTGTGGGTGTGCAAGAGCCCTTGTCGTGCATGCCAGCACGCCCACTGGTGGCCATGGCAGATGCCCGGCAGTACATGTGTACGAACACAGAAAGTGCTAGCGGGCAGGTCTGAACCAGCGGCATGCCAGGGCTTGACCTGCCAGGGCAGGTCGTCCGCCTGCCCTGCATGGCGCCCTGCATGGCGCCGTGCACCCCCCCCCCCCGCCGACACCAGCACCCGCCTCACAAACCCCTGGTGTCGTCGTGTATGTACATTACAGTATTACTAGGAAACTATCAGAATATTTTACAGTATTCCTAAGAAATTACTATAAATATGTGGTAGATACGTTCAGCACACTTTTGGTTATGGGCAGCGCCGCAATCATATCAAGTCATACTATATTCATCCATCATTCATGAGGAGTATTTATATAAGTACTTCATACTTGAAGTACATGTATGCGCACTCGTTGCCTTTTCATGTGGTCACACAGCTGCTGTGCCCGCGTACTGGTGCGAGTACTGCTGCTGAGCTCACTTCTGCCGCTGCACGGTTGTGTGCTGCTGCTGTCTTGCTTAAATATATACATCATACTTGAAGTACTACTGTTGTATAAAATGGTACGTCATACTAATGGTACGTTATACTTCGAGTACGCCGTGAGTACGCTGTGACCCATCAATGCTGATGCTGCTGCTGTGTCCATGCGCTCCTGCTGCTGCTGAGCTCACTTCTGCGGCTGCATGGTGCCTGCGCTGCTGCTGTTTTGCTGCTCCGTTGTAGGCCGGCCTGACCAACGGCATTGTCGGCTTTGTCCTGTCCACAGGTATGTGGCGGTGCTGCTTGCACCATGCACGGCCGCGTATGCAGTACCACCACAACTGCGCTACATGGCATCAATAAACCTGGCAGTGCATTGTGGTGTAACACTTGCAGTACACTTCGATGCACACTACAGGCAGTATGCATGCAACAGGCGTCAACAGCTCATGAGTTTTTAGGGGCATCCAATATTTTAGTACGGAAAGTCAACAGCACCCAGCAGCAAGCAGTCAACAAAGGTTCTGGCGTGGTGCGGCCATAGTGTCCACCCTGCAGCAATGCGCGCCGCCGCACCTGCAACCTGTTCAACCAGCAAGGATATGGTGGCTGCCCGCGTGGTGGGATGTTGTTGAGCTCGCAAATACTTCTCGTAGTTGAGGTAGTACTACGACTTTCATCAACACGCCTTTTCGCTGCCACCGCCATTGCCGCGTCCGCCGCTGCCACCGCCATCCCCGCGTCTGCCACTGCCACTCCTGCCCACGCTCACGCTTGTGCCACCGCTGCCGCCGCCGCTGCTGCCGCCGCCACTTCTTCTGCCGCCGCCGTCGCCCCCTCCCCTTCCACCACTGCCCACTGCTGCTGCTGCCGCTGCCGCCGCCGCTGCTACCACTGGCCACCAATGCTGCCGCCGCGGCTGTTGCGGCTGTTGCGTCCGTTCCGCTCTTACTTAAACTTAAACTTCAACTTCAACTTGGGGGGTTGACGCTCCAGTCCTTATCACGGTGTTTGGCGAGATCCTCCCTCAGGCCATCTGCTCGCGCCACGCGCTGCGCATCGGCGCGGCGGTGGTGCCCGTGTGCCGCGTCCTCATGCTTCTGCTGTGGCCAATCTGCAAGCCCATGGCGTACGCGCTGGACAAGGCGCTCGGCGAAGAGGTGCGTCAACTTCAACTTGTACATCAACGTATTCAGACAGTGTGCTTGTATTTTCTCGCCTGGTGTCTGTTGGGGTTGTGGTGCTTCTTGCTATGTGGTGCTGTAGCCTGCCCGCCAGCCCACGGCGCACTGTGCAAAGCGATGCAACAACACCAACTTCAATTTGTACTTCAGCTTGAACTTCAACTGGAGACACATGGGCCTTGGCGATTTAAGTTCGGGAGGTTCAGGTGCTGTCGCCGCTGCTGCTGCCGCCGCCGCCGCTTTTTACCCTCGCCTACATTGGTGGGACCATACACATCCTTCCTACTACTAGTAGCAGTACAGAAGCACTGCTGTCATAATGCTCACAAGGAATTAACATACTCCGCCACTGCCGCTGCTGCTGCCCGCTGCTGCTGCCACCCTCTCTGGCCCAGGTGGGCACCATACACACGCGCATGGAGCTGAGGGAGCTGCTGGACATACACGTCAAGCACGGCGCCATCGACATGGAGACTGCGCGGGAAATGACGGGCGCGCTGCGCTACAAGGATGCGGAGGTACGCCAGTCAGTAAGAACAAGCGATATGTACTAGCAATATGTAATACTGCAGTCATGACATGAATTGTAAGAGGTTAGATCAAGGACCTATGTGGTCACAGTGCCATTGACATGGAGATCGCAAGGGAAATGACAGGCGCGCTGTGCTACAAGGATGCCGAGGTACGCCAGTCAGTAACAAAAAGCGATATGTAATACTGCAGTCATGGCATGTATTGTAAAAGACTTATGTGGTCACAACATGGCGCCATCGACATGGAGACTGCGCGGGAAATGACAGGCGCGTCATAAAGATGCAGAGGTATGGCAACCTGCCGCTAGTATACTTGAACTTTCTGAATTTCCATAGTGCAAATATACCGCAGTAGCTCTGTTGATGGGGAAAGTATGTGGTCATTGTGCTTATATGGTCACGGTGCCTTTGACAGGGGAATGACAGGCGCGCTGCGCTGCAAGGATGTGGAGGTACGCCAGTCAGTGACAATAAGCGATATGTAATACTGCAGTCATGGCATGTATTGTTAAAGCTCTGACAAAGGACTTATGTGGTCACAACACGCCGCCATTGACATGGAGACGGCAAGGGAGATGGCGGGCGCCCTGCGCTACAAGGATGCAGCGGTACGGCAACCTGCCGATAGTATACTACTATTTGTTAATACGCCACGGTCGCTCTATTGAATGGGGGACCTATGTGGTTGGTCATCGTGCTATTGACGTTGATACTGAGCGGGAAATGACAGCCGCGCTGCGCTACAAGGATGCGGAGGTACGGCAACCTGCTGATAGTATCCTACAGTATATAAGGTATTAATGCCGCAGTAGATGCGAGGCACGCTGCCTGTACAACGAGCGATATTCAATACTGCAGTCACGACATGTTTTGTAAGAGCTTAGATACAGGACCTATGTGGTCCCAGCGCCACTGACACTGGTACTGAGTGGGAAATGACAGGCGCGCTGCGCTACAAGGATGCAGAGGAGGTGGCTGCACAGCCTGTGAAGCCAAGTATTTCGTGCGAAAGAAGTATATATTACTAGTATTTGGTAAGGAGTCATGTGGCTAGGTGCCATTTTGATGTCGACACCGCGTGCGGAGCACAGGCGCGCTGCGCTACCTACCTAACAATTTGAAGGTACGGCAACCTCCTCTGAAGAAGGTGATATCTGTGCACGTGCACACACTGCCAGTACTGTCCAAGCCTGCAACCACTCTCTCGCTTACCTCACTCTTGGCTTCGGCGCTTGCGGCTGGCACATACTTGCTTCCACATCAGTGATGTTCGCATGTGCCAACGGTGATGACACCAAAGGAGGGCATGCTCATGCTGCGCGCAGATTTTTATCACACACCACGCCACGCACTGTACCCACACAGCAAACACTCGAAGCACGGCGCAAATGCACAGGTGTAACTCGTCTCACGGATTCGACGTCCGCTGCTGCCACAGCTGTCGGGGAATCGAACCCTGGGCCTGACCTTGGGAAGGTCAGATGTTGCCACTACACCACCAGTGTTTGGTTGAAGTGTGGGTTGGCAAGTTGCAAAGTGTTTTGTGAAATCGACGGTGGCCAACTAATCACACGCGCGACAGCAGCTGCCCGCGCGCCGCACCCACCCAGCGCCGTGCCTGGCGTACACATGGCATGCCACACGCTTCATTCAAAAACAGGTGCTCACAGGTGTGAACGGTCATGACACCAAAGGAGCGCATGAGAAGCGCAGATTATAACTTCACCACACACTGCACCCACAGTAAGCACTCGCAGTACCACGCATATATATGGTAGATGTACAGTACCTTATCTTCTGTTTAATGCTGCTGCCATATGTTTCTGTTTCTTTCTTCTTCAAATACCCTTGTTCACAGGTGCGAACGGTGATGACGCCAAAGGATCGCGTGTTCATGCTCAGCGCGGACGCTGCGCTGGACAGGGCCACCATCCGCGCCATTGCGCGCAGCGGCTACTCGCGCATTCCCGTCTATGGCTCCACCCCCAATGACGTGGTGGGGCTGCTGCTGACAAAGGTAAGGGCCATGCCATGGGTGCAAGTTGAAGCTGCACTTTAGCTTGCGATCAGGGGCACAGAGGTGCCATCGTGATGCAAGCTGCTGAGCACGCCTGCTGCTGTTGGCCGCTGTTACTACGCAGTGTGTGTGTGTGTGAGTGGGCTCATGTCAACTTCAACTTCTGCCTTACCTTCTACTTCAACTTTGTACTTCAACTCGCAGGATCTGCTGCACGCGGACCCCGACGAGGGCGTTCCCGTGCGCCACTTTGTGGCGGCCTCGGGGCGCACGGTGCACGCAATTTGGCCGGACGCAAAGCTGGGAGACGTGCTGAAGCTGTTCAAGCAGGGGCGCGCGCACATGGCCGTTATCCGCGACGTCAACAACTCGGGCCCGGTATGTTCATCATGTATGGTGCACATGTGTATTATAAATCTATTTATTTGCACGAATCAACCAGTGCTGTCGGAGGAAATGTCGCAGCAGCGGCGGCAAGTGCGCATGCCGCATGTAGCATGCGCATGTGTAAGGTGTATGTGCATACAAAGTACCTCGCAGTACATAGTACCCGGTACACAGTACTTCAGAACTACTTTTAGTAGATGGTACGTACCATCACACTAGTAGTAGTGCATGCACCAGGTGTGCGCACATGGCCGTGATCTGCAGTGTCAACAACTCCGGCCCGGCGTGTAAATATCTATTTATTTGTAAGTATAAATTAATGCGTTTGGAGGAAATGTCGCAGCAACGGCGGCAGATGTGCATATCGCATGTACCATACGCATGTGTAGGTGGTTGTGGGTTCATTGGTGATTGCCGCCACAGTGAGCGCTTCCACAGTACTTCAACTACTTGAAGTACTACTTGCGAGCGCTCCAGCGCACACCGTGGCAGGCGCCATTTTTCACTGCGTGGCAGACAGCGGCTGTGGTGCTGGTCTGCACATGCACTCACATTTTCTGTCAATGTCATGCCGCGCCGAGGTGAAGGTAGCCCACCGTAGAAGTATACAGTGTATGCTTTAAAGTATATAATCTGCTTCTCACGTCACGGCTCGTGTTCAAGTCGGCAGAAACTTTGAAAATGCAAAACAAAGTTCAACTGTGCGGTGTAAATTATCTGGGAACGCATATTGCGGCCTCTCCAGACGGTGCTGACCGTGTTTGCTTAGGCGACAGTAGCCCACCAAGGTCATTGTTGGGGCAAGACGCAGAGTACTCCCCCCCCCCCTCCAGGCTGCTCCGAATGTGATGTACCCCTCCCATCGTATTGGGCCCAGCAAAAGTGTGGACACGTGTAGTTACTTCTGCACTGGACGGTAGCATGGATGTGCCAACAGCAACATCTGTACTTCTTGCTGGGTCTACACATGCACTCACACATCTTCTGTCACTGTCATGCCGCGCCGTGCTGCCGCTTGTGTGCGTCTCAGGGGGACCCGTTCTATGAGTGCATTGGCATTGTCACCATGGAGGACATTCTAGGTGGGTGACAAACATTGGCAAAACTCTGTTGTTGCACATGAATACATGCACATGAGTACCATTGAGTTTATCGCTCCTAGATTGAGTTTTCACATGAATACATGCACATGAGTACCATTGATATGTACCTATGTACTGGTAAGTCTAAACGTTCTGTTTGAGGTGCGTGTATGAATGCATTGGCATGTCACCATGGAGGACATCCTAGGTGGGTGGAAAACATTAGCAGAAGTGTTGTTACACGCGAATACATGCAAATGGAGGGTATACGGTACCATTGATGTACATGGAGTTTTCACCGCGGAGAATATCCCAGGTGGGTGAAAACCATCAGCAAAACTATTGTTACACATACAAGACATGCATATGAGGGATATGCGATATGCCATTGATATACTTCTTGTTTGGGGCATGTGTATACAAAAGTACTTCAACAAGAAGTGTGTATGCACATGCATGTTCACAAGCCAAACAGCATGTTCCACCTTCAAGTGTGCGTGCGCATGTCGCCGACGCGTGTCATTTTTGGCAGTTAAAGTGTGACCAAAAAAAGTGGCATGTGTGCAGCACTGCAGGTGCTTGGCTGTTCAGGCACGCAAATGCTGCACATGCGGCAGCCGGGCAGCGCCAAACGTTGCACGTGAAGAAGCTGTTTTGTCAGACCCCCATGTACCTGTAGCACTTGTGGCGCTTGCTGTGGCGCAGCAGGTGGCACTGCACTGGCACTTAGGGTGCATTCCACGCCACACATCGCACGCACCTAAATGGCGCCGCCGCCGCTGCTGCCACTGCTGCCGCTGTCGCTGCCGCCGCTGCTGCCGCCGCCGCCGCCACTGCTGCTGCCGCTGCTGCCGCCGCCGCCGCCACTGCTGCTGCCGCTGCTGCTGCCACCGCTGCTGCTGCCGCCACCGCTGCCGCTGCCGCCACGCTGCTGCTGTCACCGCTGCTGCCACCGCCACCGCTGCTACTGCTGCTTGTATGTGCCCCGCCAAACCTCAACTTCGACTACAACTGCAGAGGAGCTGCTGGGCGACGAAATCACAGACGAAACGGACGTCCTGACGGACCACCTCACCTCCACTGGCACCACCAGCACGCCCCGCACCGCCGGTGACGAGCGGTCTCCAGGGCGCGCGCTCAAGGAAGTTGAACTTCAACTTCAACAGTTGGACTTCAACTCTTCTGCTGAGCACACAGCCAAGGACGCAAAGGAGGCGGTGTAGAGGGCGCGGAGCGCTGAGGGGCGCGCGCTCAAGGAAGTTCAACTTGAACTTCAACAGTCGGACTTCAACTACTCTGCTGAGCACACCGCCGAGGACGCGAAGGAGACGGTGTAGCAGGCGCATAGCGCTGAGGAGAGGGCGCGAGCGCTCGTGGCGTGCGGTGCTGTGCTGAGCACGGGTGTAGCGGGTGCTGCTGAGCACAACTTTGACTGATGCCAGCAGCGCCATGAGAGGTTAGTGCTCTGCACCGCACAGCCGTAGCCGCTGCTGTGCATGTTTGCGGTTTCAGTCGCTGGTAGGCTTCATTCATGCCTCAGGCAGCCTCACTGAGCTGCAGCCGGCGATGCTGTGCTGCCAATGCTGCAGCACCACCTGCACCACCGCAGTGCTGCAGCTGACATCCAGTGGGCAGCAGCTGCTGCTGTGCCCGGGTGGGTGGGTGCCACGGTCGGGTCGTTTTGGTGTGCTGCTATGGGTAGCACTGTCTTGTACTTACACGTCAAGTGCGGTTAACGGCAGGTGCAGCGCTTGCGGTGCCGCCACCTACAGCTGTTGCTGTTGCTCCACACGCAACCGCTGTAGCCTTGGCTGCATGGGGTGTGCGCTGCAGTTTCAGTCATGCCTGGGCTTTATGGGAGCGGCAGCTGCAGTGTGCTGTCACTGCACTGGCGTGCGTACCACTTGGCTGGTACTGCACTGCTCAGTGTGCCACACTCCGTGCTGCTGAGCAGACATTACCCTCAGTGCTCAGCAGAAGCAGTGGCCGGTTTTATGCTTGAATGCGCTGTTCAGTAGCTCGTGGTTGCTACAACGCCTGCACTGTGTGAGTCCCCTGTTGGCTGCTCACACAAGGGCCGGCGCTATTGTGGTTTATGGCTGTTGCATGGGTACTTGCAGGTGGGACATTGCAACGGGTGCCATACACACCAATGCATGTGGCTTGGAGCAATGTGACAACAATTGCTAAATGCGGCGGCACTGATATTGCATTGCGACCCAGTCACTTGTGGCAATGGGACTTTCTGTGCGCCATGATCTATGTGTCATCACTTATAAGCACGTGCCTTGCGTTTTCACGGTGTATGCATATGGGTGCTTGCTGTGTGGCGCCGCTTTTGTTCTCCCTTGCCTGCAGCAGGTGTTGCAACTTTAGCTCACACTCCTCTGGTTGGCAATGGTAGCGGCGTGGCTGCTTTAGCTATAAAGCTGTGTGTGTGCTGCTGTATGCTGTGGTGCCCGCTGCATGTGGCAAAGCGAGCCTCACAGCTCTGTGATATACTGCTGTAGTAACAACTTATGAAGGTATCGATACCTTCACAAGTTAATAAGTACCTTGCAAATCAACTGTATCACCATGCAGCGCAAGGTAACGGGCACGTGTCTCCTTCTGCAAAGTGCAATGAATAGCACAGGCGCAGCAACGTGCCGGCATAAGGCACCAAGGTGGTGATGCCACATGAACCACTTGCGCTGCAAGCGGACAGGCAGCAGCAGAAGCAACATGGCTGGAAGCGAGGTAATGTGCAGTGCGCAAACATGGTCGCTCACAGTGCAGCAGCTGCAACGCCCATCGCAGCACCAAACATTGTTCAGGGCTACTTGGCAGGACAGGCCTACAAATGCCTCGGCAACGCACACGCTGACGTGCCACTGAGAGTATCATGTGGCTTGCCTTTGGTGAATTGTAATTTGCAGCACCAAAACAGGTCACCGTCCAGCATATGTAATTCTAGTTGAAAAAGGCCCACGCGGTGTAGGGGCAGCCAGCGCTTTGAGCCCACTGCAGCACCGCCAAATTCCTTCCGCCCGCACGTATTCGAGGCTGCCCGAAAGCACTGAAGAAGCATGCGGCCAGTGAACCGCTTCCTGGCGCACACCGCAGCAGCAGCCGCGCCCACTGCAGCATCTGCAGGTGCCCAGTGCAGCGCCTGCATGTGCCCCCCTGCACCGCACCAATGCACAAGGCCTCACTCCCGCTGCACCCAGGAGACGGGGAAGTGCGCGCTGCGGAAGTTGAAGCGCAGGGCCCAAAGCTCTGTAGAGGAAGATAGGTCTCACAGGTGGGCCTGGCCTCAAGCTGAAAGGCAGCCTGGGGCCAGGGCCTACTCCTAAGGTGCTCCCAAGCCAGGGGGTCTCCTCCAGACAATCAGCACACCAAGCAGACAGCCCAGATGGTGCAAATGCAGTCCTGGAATGGGTCCTTAACCAGCTGCAGCTTCCCTCTGTTAAGTGTGCTGTAGTACAGAGAGTGAGGGCTGCCATGATGGTGGCACCCTCTCAGGTTGAAGCTAGTATGCGCCCCACTCTAAGACGGCACGTACTTCTGTGACGCCCTACTGCAACTTCCTGCCAAATGTGTTCTTGTGGGGTCTAGAACAACACTTGGGGTGCCCCTTGCCGCCTGGTATGCAGCACAAACCTTCATACCCCTGTCAGGGTAGGCTGCCAGCACATGAATTCCCCCTCCCGAAATGTACACTTGCTGCCATGTGCTGCCATAGCTGCTGCTCTTGCGCCCAGGCTATGCCCCTACTGCCCGGCGCCCCTAGCAGTGAGGCGTGCAGGTCCTAAGACAGCACCGCTCTCCTGCACAACACTATAATGCGCAGACATGTGCATGCTACTGCTGAGCGCACACGCCTAAGTCCTCAACAGCTCCCCGTCCTTTTCACCTGTCAACTTATGCTGCGCGGCAGTTGCTGCGCCACACGCGCCCACTGCCAGCTAATACTCACTGCACTGCTGAGCAGAGACGGGTTTCAGGTTGGCCTGCTACCACATGTGTACACAGGCGCTGATCCCCCCCCTGCCCCCCCCCTTGCACTCCAAAACCGCGGCCACTTGCCCCCCCGCGCCTTCCCCCACAGTGACCCACCCCCCCTCGGTACTGCCTCAATGCCTCTCCGTCACCACCGCCATCACTGGAGTGCGCTTTGCGGTACTGCTGGTGGCTGGTGTGTGAAGCACCGCGGGCGGCGGCGCCTGCTGCTGCTGCCGCAGCGAGTTATGCAGCACCCGACTGCTCAGCACCACCCCCACTCTGCTGAGAATTGCACTCCCTGCTGCTGAGCACATGCCGCCACTGGCGCTGCTGCTGAGCACTCCTCCCTCTGCTGCGCACCGCCACTGTGAAGGTTAAGCTTCGGAATCCTCAGCGCTAACAAACAGCTGTGTACTGCCGCTGTGTGTTACCCAGCGTAGCGGCTGCTGAGCAAGACCCCCACTGCTGCTGAGCACTGCACTCCCCACTGCTTACCGGATGCAGCTACAAGGGCAGCCGGGGGTCCCGCGCGCCCACTACAGCACCACCAGGTCACGCGCCCCCCCCCTATCCCGCAGCCGTGCACACACCGCATCAGTGTAGCCCAACCACGGCCACCCGTGCGCCTGCGCACACTCGAGCGTCTGCAGCGGCCACAGCATGTTGTTGGAGGGGTTGTGCAAGGGGCTCGGCCACTGCGCGCCGCGCGATCGCAGCCACGCCATGTTGTCCAGCTGATTGGCGCGCCCCGCCACGAGCAGCAGCTGCTCCAGGCTTGCAGGCTCCCATAGGGCGCGCACGCCCCATGTCATTGAGTGCACGTTCTGCAGCCGGCGCGCATTGCGGTACATCGCCAGCCACTCAAGCCAGCCCTCCATCGAGAAGTCATGGCCTGACGACCGGCATGAGGGCGCCACTGCGCCTTGGGCCTTGGCAGCACTGTACGCGGCAGCAGTGTGGTCGCAGCGCCGTGTGAACCCGAAGCGCGCGTCCAGCCACTCCAGCATCTCCATCTCCCCCCCCTGCACAAGGGCACGCATTACCGTGTACGTGTCACACTCCAGGAAGCAGCATGCAGCGGCAGGTGGCTCCCCTGCCGCCCCTGCCGCACCGCCCACTCCTGCTGCCGGCGCCACAGCTGGCGCAGCGGCTGCGGGGAGGGGAGGGGGTCGCGCCTCAGCGGGAACTGGCGGCAGGCCCTCGCATAGCCAGCGTGCGAGTGCCAGGTGACCTCTCTTCACCGCTGTCGGCCACAGCAAGCGCTTGAGGCGCCGCAGCGCCTGCTGTGCCGGTGGGCAGTCCGCCAATACTGCAGCCTCCACCAGCGACACCCTTGCCTCTACTGCTACCCGACGCCGTCACCGCCGCCATCCTTCCTGCCGCCGCCGCTGCCGCCGCCACCGCCGCCACCGCCGGGTCTGCAGGGGAAGTGGCAGACGCTCCGGGGTATGGCCCAGGCCCGTCCGCTGTGGCCGTTTCCAGTGCGCTCACGGCGGCAGCGCCAACGCTCAGGAAGTGTCTGAGCCACTCGTGGTGCCCGCACGCGGCACGCTCCACCAGGTCGTGCGAGACAAATCGCCCATTCAACTCGCTGGAAAAGCGGCGTGCAACGTCCCTGTGTGCGCAGTGCCGGCGCCACAGCGTCGAGAAGCCGGCCGAGCGTAAGCATTCGAAATTGTCGTCCTCAAAGTGACACGCAGCACGCGCTCCATCACGGCGGCGGTGGATGTCTGGCTGCTGAGCTCAACGCCGTGCTGCACCAGCGACAGCAGGCACATGGTGCGCTGGTGGGCGGCCTCGATCATGGGCGGCAGGGGCATGCCGTGCGCGTGCGCCTCCATAATGCTCTCGGCAGAGCTGAGCTCGCCCGCGGCTTTGCACAGGTCAGCGCTGCTGATGTCTGCAACCGTCACCGGCGGCGACAGGGCGTAACGAACGCGCCCCGGGGACGCAAACAGGGCGGCATAGGACGTGGTGCGCACTGACGGAAGCTGCTGCGCCTGCTCCTGCTCCGCCTGCTGCTGCTCCTGCTCCTGCTCCGCCTCCTGCTGCTCTCCCTGCCCCTCTTCCTCTGATTCCCACTCGGATTCTGACTGGGAGCCAAACTCGGGCCCCGATTCGGGTTCAAACGCGGGCTCCCACCCGCTGCCAGCAGCAGCAGGCTGCAGCTCCAGCAGCAGCTGTGTCCGCAGTGTCTGCTCGTACAAGATGCCCATGCCCTCGCTCACGGTGCCCACGAACAGCCAGTGTTCCGGCCCCAGGCGTAGCAGCAGAGCTGCTTGACGGACAGCGGGCAGTCCACACGGTGAGCATGAACATTTTACACCGAGCAGACACACGCACCAGGAAACGGTCCGTTATGGCAGTACGTGCGCCAGCAGCAGCGGCGGTGACGCAGCCACAGCGACACTACTCAGCGATG
>JAULBY010042821.1:0-13115 GCA_032358315.1 Ophiocytium majus
TTCATTAATTTTTCAAAAAAATCATTAATTGCTTTATTTCCTGCACCAACTCTAAGAACCACACGTGGATTTTCACGGATAAATCTTAGTTCAAGTCTACCTGAAATCGTTCTATATTTTTTAACTTCAAGTACATTAATTTTAGTTGTCATAAAATCTGCAGAAAATGCAAAAGTAGGAAGAGCAATTAATACTAATAATAGTTTTTTCATACAAACCTCATAGTTATAGTTGATAGTTTAATTATTTGGGTAGGTGCATGAGTTGTGCCATGATCAATATTGAATAAATTAAGGTAATTAAAAATGCTCAGTGTCTATATTTTTGACATATAATTTTTTTATGTCAAAATTTTAGACATTAATAATATCGGTATTAATTTATCAAGCTTAAAAATAAATATACGATGAGAACAATATGAAGTCCGCACCAAAACCTTTAAACGAAAAGCAAAGAATAGAATCACTTCTATCTCTAGATATATTAGATACTATTTCAGAACCTGAGTATGATCAAATTACATTTTTAGCTTCACAAATTTGTAACACACCTATTGCATTGATTTCCCTCGTCGACAACGAAAGGCAATGGTTTAAATCTAAAAAAGGAATTGATGCAATTGAGACTTCAAGAGACATCGCGTTTTGTGCACATGCCATTTTAGAGAAAGAAGTTTTTGTAGTTCCTGATTCATCAAAAGACAATAGATTTTCAGATAACCCACTTGCTACTGGTGGTCCTAACGTTCAATTTTATGCGGGAGCACCTTTAATGTCTCCTGATGGTTTGCCAATAGGAACGGTTTGCGTGATTGATAATGTAGCCAGAGAGCTATCTGCCGAACAAATTGCTGCATTAAAAGTTCTGTCTGATCAAGTCACAAAATTATTACAATTACGAACTCATGTAAAAATATTAAAAAAATCTGAAGAGGAATTGAAATTTAAAAATAAAGCGATTGAAATTGTTGCTGAAGGTATAGTTCTGCAAGATACTACAGGAAAAATTATTGAATTCAATAAAACTGCACCAGCTCTTTTAAATTTAACTCCAGAACAACTCTTGGGTAAGTCATCTATTGATCCTAGCTGGCAAGCGATAAAAGCTGATGGTTCTGATTTTCCCGGCAAAGACCATCCTGCCATGGTTTGTTTAAAAACAGGCTTACCTCAAGTAAATGTCATCATGGGAATTCGGAACTCAAAGGCTGACACTCGCTGGATTAAAATAAATTCAACACCTGTCTTTCAAAATTCAAATAAAGGCCCTACGCATGCTGTAACTAGCTTTGCAGATATTACCGACGATTTCCTTTCAAAAAAACTTATTGAAAAAGAAAAAACTAATTTAAAATTTATTCTTGACTCCATTCCACATATGATAGGACTCTGGAGTGTTGAAGAAATAAATATAGAGTCAAATTTAGTTTATTCTGATTACTTTAATAAAATTCCTGAACAAATCAGAGGCCTTCACATGCGTGAACTGCTTGGTGATGAGCTTTATTTAAAAAATATACCATACATAAAAAAAGCACTTGCAGGCGAAAAAGTAACTTTTGAGCGAGAGCTAAGATACAAAGATGGATCTATACATTCAACAATGGCCACATATAGTCCAAATTTTGATGATAATAAAAAAGTTGTAAGTTTTCTCGCTATGGTTATCGATATAACTGAATTAAAAAAATTAGAAAGTGATCAACGAATATTAGAAGCACGCTTAGCAGAATCAGCTAAACTAACAGTTCTGGGTGAAATGGCAGCTGGTGTAGCTCATGAAGTGAATACCCCATTAGCTATCATAAAAGTTAAAACTGCAACACTTATACGCAAAGCCAATATGGAAACCCTAGATTTGAATACAGTTCTAGCAGATTTAAAAGTAATAGAAAAAACAACTGAACGAATTGCTAAAATTGTCAAAGCACTGAAAACATACTCACGCAATGCAGATAATGATGATTTTGAAACTGCTAATTTAACTTTAATAATCGAAGACACTCTAGAACTTTGTCAGGAGCGTTTTAAAAACTCTAGCATTGAAATTAGAATGTTTTGTGAACCCGAGCTTAATTTTTCTTGTAGAACTGTACAAATTTCTCAAATAATTATGAACTTGCTTAATAATTCTTATGACGCCATTTTGGCATCGGAAGCAAAGTGGATTGAAATTAGAGCATTTAAAGAAAATGATAAATTACACTTGCATATTACAGATTCAGGATTAGGAATTCCAAAGGCCATTGTCGATAAAATGATGAATCCATTTTTTACAACTAAGGAAATTGGTAAAGGTACAGGTCTAGGCCTAAGCATTTCCACAGGAATAGTTAAATCACATGGTGGTACTTTTAATTACTGTGAAAACTCAATCAACACAAAGTTTATTTTAACTTTTCCTGAGTTAGTTAAATCTAGTATTTAATTAAGTTATCGCACAATAGTAAAACCATTACATTTTTACCCACTTTTTTGAAAAGCATTTGTTACGGGTTCGTTTATTTGCTAATAGCTCATAATCAATTACTTAAGGGGAATTATATGAAACTATTGGCCATATTAAGTGCATGTTTAACTTTTTCTGCAACAGCTGCAAACTTAACATCTACGGAATCAGTTTTGTTGCAGGCCTTTGAAAAGGAAACACAAAGTAAATGCATTCTCTCTCCTGGATTCGATAGAGAGTTAAACTATAATGTAAACTGTAAGAATGAAAAGTATGAAAGCAGTTACCAAATCTCTTTTGATGGTGTTGTCATTGAAGGTGCAGGAGTTGTTAGTTCACTAGATGGACTTTCAGGTGGGAATTGCACAATTAATGGAAGATTTACATCAGCTACTCAAGCAAAAATTAAAAGTCATTGTGTGCGTATCTTAGATTAAATTTTATAATTAGCAGGTCACAATAAGTGACCTGCTATAAAGAATTAAAGATCAATTGAGAGTTCTTGCTGAGGTAAAATCATAACCTCTGTGACTTTATCAACTTCAGACCCCATTCTTCCCATAGATATTTTTTTTGGCCCTCCCTTGCATGAAAGCTTAAAAGTGCGCTCAAGTGGAGCTAAAAATGAATTGTTACCTTGAAAAAATGGTGAACGTGCATCGTGAGTTAGTTTTCGTCGAAATCCAACCGACGAGATTAATTCGTATTTATCTATGTTACTTTGACAATGAACACTTAAATTTGGATTGATCCATG
Organism: Ophiocytium majus; assembly: GCA_032358315.1. Taxonomy (NCBI): domain Eukaryota; class Xanthophyceae; order Mischococcales; family Ophiocytiaceae; genus Ophiocytium; species Ophiocytium majus. Next base: position 3,205 of record JAULBY010042821.1, read on the forward strand.
ACTGCGTCCAGTTCGGACTAATCCAGGGACTAATTTGCGAAAGAGCACTTCCAACGATTTTTACATAAAAAGTATAATTATTTCCATTATTGTCCCAGCGTACTTGAGCACCGGTAGAGCAAAAATCTTCATGGTCTGGACATTCATTCCATTTGAAAATCAATTCGCGATCTGAAGTCTTAACTACTCCAATGTTTTCTTTTACTGCAGTTAACAATTTATCATCATCTGTAGCACGATATCCTTCACCAGTGTTGTGAAAATATCGAGGAAATTTATTCTCATCCTTAACATAGTAAGGAACAATTAAAATATCTTTCGAAAGGTTTGCCCCTAAAGTAATGTCTCCAGCTCCAACAGCTTGTATAAAATCGGCCGGTAAATTTTGTATTTTTAACCATTCTTGAGTGTTTTCTATATAACTTTGACGAAGTTTAAGAGGGATTTTTGAAAAAAATCGATTCGATATTAAAAAGCCGTCAGGCATAGGACTCATTAAATGTGGTGTCTTTTTTTCAAATGTTTCATAAGATAGTCCTGGACTCTGGCTCATATGATGTCCTATGAAATAAATTTTTCTGCGGGCTTCATCATAGCTCCATCCGGTTTTATCGTAGACAACTTCCCAAATATATCTCCACTCAACCAGCGAAGGCATATACTTAGATTTATCTTTAAATTTTAAATCAAAGGTCGGTGATTGAATTTTTTGTGTGCAAATTAATGATATTAAAAATAAGTGTGCAATAAAAATAGAACGAGATTTTTGTTCAAAAAAACAAAATTGTAATGAGCCAAAGAATATAATCAAAAAAATTGCAAAACGAAAAAAAGCTTCTTTGAAATAAGCATCTCGATAAAGGAATAGATATACTAGTAGAAAAATGGTTTGCGTCATTAAGGCAAAATAATTAAACCACTTCACTTTTTTTTCATCTTTAAGCAAGTCACTAATTAAAAAGACAGTTATTAAGAGCAAACAAATATAAAACAACATTGTATAGCGCACTGCCTGTGGCGAAAGATACCAATTAAGGTATGGGACAATGGAAAATAAAAGACAGATAAATAACACTCGATACTTCATCTGAGTGAGCAGTTTTTCTCGTGTGATGAAAAAGGTTAAAACAATCGGTATTAATGGATATGGAATCGTAAAAAATATTTTTTGAATACCATTGGTAAAAATGGCGGCCCATGAATCATTTGTTGCCTCGTTAATCAAATGAAACAAACTATCAAAAGTTCCACCTCCCTCACCAACATAAAAACTAGGGACGCCCATTTGAATTCCAATTTTTTTCGCAATTAACCAGAAAAAATAAGGGAGCGAGGGCAAAATGAAAAGAATTACTCCCTTAAAATAATCCCTCCAAACTAAAGACTTAAGTCCTAATCGCTTTGAAAATATTTGAATGAAAGTCATAGCTGCATACAAGAAAAAAATTGAAAAATGAAACTGAAGTCCTACTCCCGCAACAAAAGATGCCCAATAAAGAGCGACTTTGCGTTTCGATTCTTCTTGATCAAAACGATAAGCTTCGTTAATTAAAATTAAGCAAGCGATTACAAAAACAATGGTGCTGCTAACATTTAAAAAAATTTTTAGAAACCAAAAACTAAAGGGCGCACTTCCCAATAGAAAAACCCATACCAATCCAAAATGAATAGAGAGTTTTCGACGAAAGTAAGTAAAACCAACCCATGCCGCTACGATGGCCAAAAAGTACTGCATGAACCAAGCAGAGTACCATTGGCCATTAATCAAGAAGCCAAATGCTAAAAAAAAGTAATACAAAGGACCAGGTAGATTTCCACCTCCTGTCATTTCTGGGCCATAAAAAATGAAATGCCCTTGAAGAAGTTCTTTTGCTCTTAAAACATCCCTCAATTGAAAAGTATAAAAAATGGTTTCGTTAAAAAGATTTAATGCATCAATGGCCAATGAAAATAGCATCAATACCATTAAAAAAAGAAAAAAAGAGCTCGATATAACCTTAAAACGATTCTTCAATAAGATCCTCTATCAAAAATTACACTGTTCTTAGATTAAAGCGAATGCAAAGACTTTTGTCATCATAAAGAATTTAGCTGTAAAAATCAGTCAACTATTCTCCCTACCATCTTCGTAATGCGTCAAGGAGTGACAGTCGTTATTTATTGGCATCCATACAAAGAAGCGATTAAACTTTATTGCTATATGAACGAAAAAAATAAAGCTGTTATCATTCTGAAAAATGCTAAAGAAGATCTCGATGCAGGTAAAATTTCTCGCCGTGATTTCAATTCCATTATGATAACTTTTGGTGCTGTAGCCGGTTACACACTTTTTAATTCGTTTGCTAGTGCATGGACTGGAAGCAGGATGCGAAAAAGCTCTGGTATCTCTGGATATCAAATTCCACGCTCACTTCGATTTCGCTCGAATGTAAGTGCATACTTAAGCAGGACTCCGGGAACGTCTACCAGTTATCAAAAAGGGACAATTTCTCTTTGGTGTAAAAAAGCTTTGAATGCATCTGCAAATAGACAGCACCTTTTCCAATCTTCTTATAACTCTCCTCCCTACCGAAGTAATTCATTATCGTTCGAAACTACTGATCAAATAGATTTTTCACTTTCATATCAGATTTCAGTTGGTGGTGGATGGAATACACAAGTTCAGCTTAAAACAAATGCCCTTTACCGCGATCCGGCCGCTTGGTATCACATCGTTGTTTCTTTCGATACAACTCAAGCAGTAGCATCTGAAAGAGCAAAAATGTGGGTAAATGGAGTTCAAATTACTTCGTTTGCTACCGCTACATATCCAACTCAAAACGATACAGTAACAATCGACACTAATGGGTTTACAAATTTCATTGGTGATACAAACGGAAAAGGAGTCTTTACACAAGGAACACCTTTTGATGGATTTATTTGCGAAGTTTACAGAATAGATGGGCAAGCACTGACAGCAACGAGCTTTGGACAAACAGATACAATAACTGGAGCATGGACTGTTAAAAAATACGGCGGTACATACGGTACTAATGGATTTTATCTCCCCTTCTCAGATACTAGCAGTACAACTAATCTAGTGAAAGACTCTAGTAGTAATGCAAATCACTGGACTGCAAACAATATCAGTCTTACAGCAGGTGTAACTTACGACAGTATGACAGATGTGCCACTTACTTATGGATCAACTAATCGAGGGAATTATTGCACATTAAATCCATTAAATTTCGATGCACCTGTAACCTTATCTGCAGCAAATTTAAATAGTAATACAACAACATTTCCAAACTGGAGTGGTGTAGCTGGAACAATTTCTGTCTCTAGTGGGAAATGGTATTGGGAAACAACAGCGGTTTCTGCAGTAAATCCTGGAACTGAAGATATTACCGCTGGTATTCAATTAGTAAATTCGCCCTTACCGGTCAGTGCTGGAGGTTACGCAATTGGAAGTTATGCCTATATTACAAGTGGAAGTAAAATAAACAATTCTTCGACCACTGCTTATGGCGCTACGTGGACAAATGGAGATGTTATAGGCGTTGCTCTCGATTTAACAGCTGGCACTCTTACTTTTTATAAAAATGGAGTTTCTCAAGGAATTGCATTTTCGGGTTTAAGTGGTACTTTTACACCAGCAGTTCATCATTCAAGTTACCCAGTTGCTGCTTGTAATTTTGGGCAACAACCATTTTCTTATTCGCAACCATCCGGATTTAAATCTTTGCATACTGGAAATTTACCGACACCAACAATTGAAAAATCAAATCAATACTTTGATGTCGTGACTCGCACAGGAACAGGTGCAACTTTCAGTGTAACAGGAAAAGCATTTAAACCTGATTTTGTCTGGAGCAAATCTCGAAGCAATGCTTATTCTCACCTTCTTGCTGACTCTGTTCGAGGAGTTAGTATATGGTATCAATCAGACACTACTTCAGCAGAAGCTTCAGACGCGCAAATGATCACGTCTTTTAACTCAGATGGTTTTTCTGGAGGATCAGCACTTGCATTTAACGGCTCTGGAATTTCAGCTGTCGATTGGATGTGGAAAGCTGGTGGTAATGCTGTCACTAATAATGACGGAACTCTATCATCACAAGTAAGCGCAAATACAACCTCAGGATTTTCAATAGTAAGTTATGCACTTCCAGCAAGTGGAACCGTTACTATTGGTCATGGATTAAGTGTTGTTCCTAAAATGATTATCACAAAAAAACGTAACAGTGCTGAAAACACTAATGTTTGGTTTTCTGGCTTTACTGTAAATGAATATCTATATCTCAACACAGCAGGTGCTAAAGCCTCTACGAGTGCTCCTTGGGGTGCTGCAACTCCAACAGCATCAGTCTTTGGTATAAATGTTGGCCAGCTTACTTCTGGTACACCTAACAATCAAATTGCTTACTGCTTTGCTGAAGTAGAAGGATTTTCTAAATTTGGATCCTATACCGGAAATGGTTCTGTTGATGGAACATTTGTCCATTGCGGATTTAAATCAAAGTGGATAATGATCAAGAGAACAGACTCTACTAGCAACTGGCAGATTTACGATACAACGAGAGAGAACTCTAATAAAATGTTTCTCGAACTTGTGCCCAATTCTTCTGAAATAGAAAATTCTGTCAGCTTAAATCTTTCTGATGCACTAGATATTACGTCATCAGGCTTCAAACTTAGAAGTACTGGTGCAAATTGTGAGCTGAATGTTTCAGGAGCAACTTATATCTTTGCGGCCATTGCTGAGACTCCATTTAAATACGCAACAGCAAGGTAAAATACTTACTCGCCTTTCCAAACCTGGCTGGCATACCATACAGTTTCATCTGAAGCTTTTGTGAATTGAACAATGGAAATTTTGCTTGCGGTGGTCGCAATTGTTGGAGTCGTGTTAGTGTCCCATAAAATAGTATCACTTCCATTTCCAGCAAAAGTTGCTGTTCTTGAACCAGTTCCATCTTGTTTTAAAAATAATGTCAGTGTGTACATTTTTGCAGTTGGTGCAGTAAATGCAGGAAGTGTAATTGTTGTGTTTGCTGATAAAGTAATTCTACGAATGTTTGCTAGTGTGTCTGGCACAGTATAAGTCGCAGTACTATTTACGTAGGCAACAGCTGATTCATAACTTGAATTAACTGCAAGATCACCGTTAACATCAAGCTTTGCACCTGGGCCAGTAGTTCCAATACCGACGTTACCGTTACTACCTAGAATTGTCATCTTTGCAGTATTATTTTGTCCAATCATAAGTGAATCTGTCACGTTATTAGTAATGCTATTTCCGAAAATATTGGCCATAACTGCTGATGAAGTATTGGTTGATCCAACAACTGTAGCAAGTGCACCAGTTAGATTGTTACTCCATCCAAGTACAAGTGAGTTTCCAGCATTGGTTAAAGTATTTGAGTTACCTACGATTGAAGTGTTATAAGAAAAATTTGAGTTCGAAGTAGAGATACTATTACTAGAACCTATAATTGAAAGAGATGAGGCATTCCCACCACCTGAATTGGTAATCGTATTACTTGCTCCAAAAATATAGTTTGAAGCATCTGTAAATGTTGTATTTCCACTCCCAAGGATTGCCGTACCAGAGACATGTAATGAAGTTATAGGCGAACTTGTTCCAACACCAACTTTACCACTGGCGCGATAAACATCTGAAGAAGCTGTCGACCAAACGCCGTTAATAAAAGCAGTGCCGTTAACAGTTGTAGTATTAATGTTACTCGCTGTGATTGATTGAGCACCATTAACTAGATCAGCTTTATTCGCAATTGAAGTTGTATTCGCAGAAATTTGACCTTGCAATTTTCCAAATGCAGCTAAAATTGTATCAGTAGCTGCTACTACTGCATTTGCTCCAGCTGTGTATCCAGTTAATGCTAGAGAGAGAACGTTATTAAATTGTCCTTGTAATTTTCCAAGCGCAATTTGAATTGTATCAGAAGTTGCTATCGATGAATTCGTAAGTGTTGGAGCTGTAATCGGAGTTGCCAGGGTTCTTGCATCTGTAAAATATAAATTAGTTCCTTCAGCAATATTGGTTGTCGTTAGTACTACTGCACCTGTTAATGTGTTAACACTTGAAACTGGTGCTGCTCCTGCTGGAGTTGTCCATGTTAATAAACCTGCCCCATCCGTTGTTAAAACTTGTCCTGTTGATCCGTTTGAATCAGGAAAACTCAACACTCTATTACCTGTTAAAGCTCCAGTTGTAAGTTCAACGTAATTCGTAGCATTGGCACCATAAATTCTAAGTTTACTTACATCTTGAACTGTCGTTTTCGTAATCGCTGCTTGTTTATTGTTAAAGGTATTCCAATCAGTCGAAGATAAATCTCCTGATGTAGCTGCACCAGCAACTGGATTAGTTCCACCTGTCACTCTCCCCTGTGCATCTGTCGTCACAGAAGTATATGTTCCCGCTGTTCCAGTCGCTTTTAATGAAACAACACCAAGGTTAGTAATTGTTGCATCCCCGGACATCGCAACACCTGTTGCAACGTTTGATCCGTTACCAACAAATATGTTTGCCGTCGTTAGCGCCGATCCCATTTTTTCAGTATCAAGTTCATTCAACGCCGCTTGCACATTTGTCGCTGCAATATTTCCGGCCGCTGTATTTGTTATTTGAGTGGCAGTGTAATCATTTGAGGCTGCAACCACAGCACCTGTTCTACCAAAAACTGTAGACACAGGAGCAGAAGCAACTGGAATCCAAGATGTCCCACCTGATCCATTCGTCGATAATACATATCCATTAGTTCCACCATCGACTGGTAGAGTAAAGTTATAAGTTGCTGTTGCAGTATTTGCTTTAAGGGTTACATAGTTTGTTGTCCCTTTAATTTTTAAATCAGCATCTAGAGTTAATAAGCCTGACATTGTATCGCCAGATTTATTTAATTTTAAAAGATCGACAGCATCTACATAACCTTTGCTCACAGCTGAAGTTGCTCCGGTCGGAGATCCAACTCTAATATCACCTGTTGCCGTTGCATCTATCAAACCTGATACAGTTGTCGTTCCGGCCATGATACTTCCACCTGCAGTGGCAACATATCCAGAACCACCAGCGGTTAGTGTATTGATTTGTCCTTGCGCTTTTCCAAGGGCCACAAGCACAGAGTCAGATGCAGCTATAGCTGTTGCCGTTGCTGCTGAAAAACCAGTTAGTGGTACTCCTAAAACACGCGCATTAGTAAAATATAAATTGGTATTTTCAGGAACAACGCTTGTATCTAATGTCACAAACGTTTTATCACCACGATAGTATTGAGCTGTTGTACCTGCCGTAATCGCCGCTTGTTTGTTATTAAAGGTATTCCAGTCTGTGGATGAAACATATCCATTAGAAGCTGCCCCTGCTTGAGTAATTGTTAGAGCAGGAGTAGATGTCCCGTTTGTAACTCCTAAAGGAGCAGATACCGAAACACTCGTGACTGTACCGCCACCAAGAGCACTCAAACTCGCATTAACCCAATTAGTTCCATTAAATTTTAAAATTTCGTTATTGGCCGGAGCAGTTAATACAACATCTGAAAGTTCATTTAAATTGTAATCACCTTCTGCAGCAACTACGGCCCCAGTTCTTCCATGGACGGAAGTAATAACTGTGCTGTTATCAATTTTCTGCCAAATCGTTCCGTTTGAAACTATCCAGTCACCAACTCCTAATATTGTGGCTCCAGCATCAATATCACCTGCGACACTAACAATATAATACTGCCCAGCTGGTTTACTAGTAGGATTCACGCCACTGCTGGCATCGAATACACCAATGTAAGTTAAACCGTTAACGTCACGAGGTTTCCATTTTCCAGATGCTTGATCATATGAGAGGACTTGTTTATCCAATGGGACCGTTAAACAATCGAGTGCTTTTCCACCTAACTTTGAATCACAAAGAGAAAAATCCACAACAAAAGTTGAAGAAGCATCAGCACTTGAAATTAAAAAGTTAAAAACTTTTCCTGCGGCCAATGTCATATGAGATAGTGTATTTGAAATTAATGATGTCGGACTTGATGATTCAATTTGAAGATTAACCACACCGCTGCCATCATTATAAGATAAAGTCTTAGCTGAATCTAAGTTCGTTCCTGTTAATACAATTTGATTATTAATAACTTGAACTTTTGAAACTACAATGGCCGAGTCTTTACTCTTACGAGGTATACTAACTTTTACTTTGCTCAAACATGAACACAACGTAGTTATAACTATTAAATATAAAAATAGCTTATAAAGAATCTTCTTCATGAGTACATTGTCGGATAAATCCATATTTGGCTGAAATATAAAATTTTGGACATTTATTTTAACGACTAATCAGGCACTTAGAAAAAGAGAATAAATTACGATAATAAATAATTGCCCTAAATCTAGGGCGGCATAAATAAATAATTAAACTATCAGCATCTATCTCAAAAGATTAGCCTACTGTTTTACTTAACAATTTAATGGGAGCCGTTTTCTACATTACTTAATTAAGAGTTTTGCTCAAGTTTTCTATCTTCAGAATTTTTGAATTTTTCTAAATTATATGTGGACTTTAAATCTTTTAATCTTCTTTCATACTTTTCAATAATGTTCTCTTTTTCAGCAGCAGATGTTTTAGAAATTCTCACAATTTCATTATTAAGTTCGTTCGTTACTCGCTTCAGTTCTTTCGAATGCTCAGAAATCATAGCCTTTTTTTCATCATCGTTTTTTCGAGAAATTTGAGTAAGTAATGCATCATTCTTTTTCTTTAAAAAGTTAATTTCCTGGTCATTATTTTCTTTATAACTACGAAACTTCTTTTCATAATTACTTTTCAACTCTCCAATACTATTTTGCATCAAATCTCGATCAGATTCTCGAGCTTCTTTATTAAATCTAAGTTCACTCTCAAGTTGAAGTTGAGAGTTTTTTGATAGAAGTTGTAATTTTTCATCTTTTTCTTCAATAATTTTTTCAATTATTGAATCTTGTCTATTGAGCTTTTGATTATAACTATCAACTGTTTTATCTAATTTTTTTCGATAAATATCGCGAGCTTCATCAGCATTTTTGCTCATCTCTTTTCTCGCAGCTTCTATCATTTCATTTTTTTCTTTAGCTGAAACTTCTTGGATTTTTGAAATATTATTAAGATTTAATTCTGTGATTTTGTTAACGGCCTTTCCAAACTCTAATTTTTGATTTTCTAGCTTTTGCTTGCCGGTTTCTCGTTCTAGTCCAACTCGTTCAAAGGCCTGAGTTTCTTGATTACGTAAACTATCACTAAATCTATTACTTATATCCATCTCACTCTTTCTAGAGCGATTTTCGATAGAAGCGATTTCTTTTCTAAATGAATCAGCATTGATATCAAGTTTCTTTTGATTTTCTAAATCTCTATCTTGAATTTCAAATTTGTAATTTTTAGATAAATCGGAAGCATCTCTTTGGAATTTTTCTATTTGGTCGACACTGTTTTTTCTAATAGTGTTGATGCGCTGATTAGCATTATCATTTAGAATATTTTTTTCGTTATCTACACCTTCACCCTTAAAGTTCTGGTCGATATATAAATCTTTTTCTCTATCAGCGGCATATAATTCTTTATTATGTTGCCCTTGTTGAGATTTTAGCTTTGCACTTGCATCATCTTCTAATTGATTATACTTCGTTTGAAATGACCTCAATAGCTCTTGAGTGTGATTTTCATATCTCCCTTGAGTATTATCAAATAATTCCTTTTCAGAAATTTTTCCTTTTTCGATATTAAACTCATTTTTTTCATTTAAGGCAGCGATGACATTGTCTTTATTACGAGTAATTTCTTGGATTTTTCTAAGATTGTTTTCGCCTTTTTTATCAAGTTCTAAAAAATGTTTTCTGTTATTATCATCAATATTAACTTGATGTCTTTTTGTAAGTTCCTT
>JAULBY010042832.1:0-13115 GCA_032358315.1 Ophiocytium majus
CTATCTCGTTGCCGTGGCCGATCACGAAACCTTCTCCGACGCGGCGTCATCCCTCGGCGTGACGACCTCGGCGCTCTCTCAAGGACTCGCCGAACTCGAGCGTCGGCTGGGGCTTCCGCTCTTTGAACGACAGGGACGGCGTCAGCTTTTGCGAGAAGAGACGAACGAAGTCCTTGCCTACGCGCAACGCGTCGTTGCCGACACTCGCGATCTGGCCCGCTGGGTTGGAGCTGCGAAACAGGGTGGCGTTGGTCGCGTGCGGGTGGGAATGATCGATGCCGCTGCGGTGCACCATCTGCACGATGCAATGACAGCGTTTCGCTCGCAGCACGGTGATGTTGACTTTCGCCTCGTTGTCGCGCCTTCGGGAGAGTTGCTTGACCAGGTGCGGCGGGGAGATCTTGATCTCGCAGTAATCGTTGATCCCGAACACATCGAGGGTCTCGATGTGGAACCGGTCGTGACCGAATCGCTCGTTGTCGTTGCACCCGCAGGACATGAGGTGGGAGCACCAGCAACTTGGGGACCGTGGGTGTTGTTTCCACGAGGATCGAGAACTCGTGAGCTCATTGAGCGCGCGCTTGTCGCACGCGGCGCTGCCGTTGATGTTGTGGCCGAATCGCATCAACCTGATGTTCTCCGAGAAATGACGCGACTCGGAATGGGCTGGACGGTGTTGCCTGAATCCCAATCAGGTCAGCCGAGCGGAAGTCCCGAGGTTGTGGTTGCAGAACGTCACCTTGTGCTCGTCCGCCCTTCTGCTCGAAGCGCCAATCCCGCAGCCGATCAGTTCGCCCAAGCCTTGGTGGACTGACGATTCGTACCGACTTCGGTCTGCCATCAGTCGACACCTACGATTGCGAGACTCGGATCGTCTGGGTGTTGGAGGAATGACATGTTTCTCGGTGAGGACATTCTGCCGTGGTTGGTTTTGGCCATCGGTGGCGCGCTCGCTGTCGGAACCGTTCTCGCGCTCGTTCGTCCACCCAAAGAACGCGAAAGCGGCGATCTCACTCGCCCACCTCTGGCGCGCAGCGTTGTGATGATCGCCCTAGGTTCCATTGCTGCCATCTGGGGCTTGGCCTCGCTTATCAGCTGAACTGACGAACAATGACGACCGCTGACCTCTCTGTGCTGACGCTGCAATGTCCTGACCAACCGGGCATCGTCGCGGCTGTCGCCAATCTCATTTCCGATGTCGGCGGAAATATCGCGAATGCTGATCAGCACACGGATCGTGATTCTGCGGTTTTTCTTCAGCGCATCGAAATCGATGGAGCTGTCGATTGGACTGCCTTCGATCTCGGATTAAACCAACTCATCGAACGCTTTTCGATGCAACACACGCTGCACCGTCCCGGAACTCGCGATCGCGTTGTTATTGCCTGTTCTGCGGAGCTGTACTGCGCTGCCGATCTTCTAACACGAGTGTCGCTTGGCGAACTTGACGTTGATGTCGTTGCGATCATTTCTGACAAACCTGCAGCAGGCGAACTTGCCGCGCAGCATGGCATCCCATTCCGCCTTCTCGATGGCGGTCTCGCGGGCGACGCCCGAGCAGCGCAAGAGGCGGCGTTTGCAGAAGCACTCGATGAACTCGAACCAGACCTCGTGGTGTTGGCTCGCTACATGCGGATTCTCCCTGAAGCGATCACGCTTCGTTGGAACGGCCGGATGATCAACATCCATCATTCGTTCCTCCCGGCCTTTGCCGGTGCGAAGCCGTATCACCGTGCGCATCAACGCGGCGTGAAACTCATCGGTGCAACGGCGCATTACGTCACCGCCGAACTCGACGCTGGCCCGATCATCGCTCAGGGCATCACGCCGGTAAGCCATCGCGATGAGGTCGAAGATCTCGTGCGCAAGGGCCGCGACGTGGAACGCACCACTCTGGCCAACGCAGTTCGCTTACATCTTGAGCACCGAGTGCTGGTGTGGGACAACCGCACCTGCGTATTTGCCTGAATCACACCAGGTCCTGATCTGAGGTTTCTCGTGCACTCTCGTCGCGGTCGTGGTCGAATGTGACCTGTCTTCGAGGGGGAGAGCAATGAACAACGCGTCGAACTGGGTGCCACCGCTCGCCGGTGTACGGGTCATCGAAACCGGCGAAGGTATTGCAAGTGGTTACGCCGGCAAGTTGTTTCGCGATGCCGGAGCCGAAGTCATCAAAGTCGAACGCGCAAGCGGCGACCCGCTGCGTTCATGGTCGGCCACTGGCGCAGACCTTGGCGGCAAACCCGGTGCACTGTTTTCTTTTCTTGCTGCGGGGAAACAGTCGGTGCTTGGAGAACTCGACGATGCATCGGTGCGCGAACTTCTCCGCACTGCCGATCTCGTCATTGATGACGGTTCGCTCGATGCCCACGTGTTGCATGCAGCCGCACCTCGTTTGGTGATTTTGTCCGTCACCCCCTTTGGTCTCACCGGACCGTTGGCGAATCGACCGGCAACCGATTTCATCGTGCAGGCGGAATGCGGATCTATCGCCGCTCGGGGCGCACCCGATCTTCCGCCGGTTCAGGCCGGCGCCCGAACCTCAGAATGGGCCGCGGGCTTGTATGGGGCAGCAGCTGGTCTGGCTGCAGTGCTCGGAGTGAAGAGTGGTGCCGATGGCGTTGTCATTGATGCGTCTTGGATGGAAGCGATGATGATTTCCACCAACCTTTTCTCTGATCCGATGTGGTCGTTGATGAAGGCGTTGATGGGCATTGATCCGCCCGGCGTCGCTCGCTCGGTTGAAACGCCATCCATCTATCCCAGCGCCGACGGATGGATTGGTTTCAATACAAACGGCCCGCAGCACGCCGAGGCATTCCTTCACCTCATTGAACGCCCGGATCTTGTGGAAGCGGGCTACGTCATGGCATCGACCCGCACGGCAAACCGTTACGAGTTCGATGAATGGGTGCGTGCATATACAACGAAGCACACAAGCGCCGAAATTCTTGAACGTGCCGGTGAATTGCGCGTTCCTACTGTTCGCGTGAACGACGGTCGCACCGTTCTTGACGAAGAGCACCTCATTGCTCGAGAGTTCTTCGCACAGTCGGCCGACGGAAGATTTACTGCGCCGCGTCCGCACTACCGAATTCAGAACGAACGACCGCCGTTAGCTGCACCAGCTCCTGAACTTGGTGCTGATGTCCCCGCGGGTCGAACGACTCGCGAACTTCCCACGGTGAATCGATCACTTCCGCTTGAAGGTCTCAAGATTCTTGATGTCACGTGCTGGTGGGCGGGTCCTTCGAATACCCAGATCTTGGCGGCGATGGGTGCCGACGTGATTCATGTCGAATCAATCGCTCATGCCGACCCGATGCGCTACGCCGCGGCGGTGATGTTCCTTGATCGTGATCAGTGGTGGGAACTCAGTTCGTTCTATTTGGGAATCAACACAAATAAGCGCGGCATCACTCTCGACCTCAACAATCCCGATGGCGTTGCGCTTGCGGAACGACTCGTTGAATGGGCCGACATCGTGGTGGAAAACTACACACCGCGAGTCATGCCGAAGTTTGGTTTGAGCTGGGAACGTATTCACCAACTCAACCCGAACGCAGTGATGGTTCGGCAACCCGCGTTTGGCCTCGATGGTCCGTGGGCTGATCGCGTTGGGTTTGCGCAGAACATGGAACAGATGGCGGGCATGGCCTTCCTCACGGGGTACCCAGACCAGGAACCGCTCGTTCCTCGCGGACCGGGCGATCCATTGGGCGGAGCGCATGCCGCATTCGCGACGCTCGCGGCGCTGGCTCGCAGAGACGCCACCGGTGAAGGGGTGCTTGTTGAAGTCCCGCTGATTGAAGGATCACTCAACATCACGGCTGAGCCCGTTGTGGAGTTCAGTGCCTATGGCCGCCTTATGGAGCGCGACGGCAACCGTTCGGCCCATGTTGCACCGCAGGGTTTGTATTCGTGCATCGGTGACGAACAATGGCTCGCGTTGTCAGTGGCAACCGATGAGCAGTGGATTGCACTTGCATCGTTGCTCGGTGATGGCGACCTCGTCGCCGACAGCTCACAGTCAACACTTGCTGGTCGTCGTGCTGCGCACGATCTCCTTGATAAAAAGATCGGCGCATGGGCGGGTGAACGGTCTCTGGAAGTTGCACTCGAAGATCTGAATGCGGCTGGAGTGCCAGCCGCCGCACTTGCTGATCCCCGAACGATTCACACGCACCCGCACTTTGTTGCGCGCGGGTTTTATGAGGATGCTGCTCATCCGGTGGTGGGATCAGTTCCGATTGCCGGAATGCCATTCCGCATGACGGGGGTCGACAGCTGGATTGCAGCGCCGGCTCCCCTTATGGGTCAACACAACGCTGAAGTTCTTGGCGGGTTGCTTGGTCTTGATGCCGATCGGTTGGCGGAACTCACTGAAGCCGGTGTCATTGGCGAGCGACCGGTGGGTTCCTAGGGGTTGCGGAAAATCGGGACCAACGTTGCGGCAACCTCAACTGCTGGCATCCGAACGAGCCACGCCTCTGCGTCACGCACGCCAAAAGAGGCAACGAGATCGTCGCCGTCGATGGCAAGACCAGCGGCGAATTCAATACCAACCTCAAGGAAGTAGAACGGCGCAGACAACGATGTGATGTCCCATCGAGGGCCTCCATTTGTTGTGATCGAACTCGTCAGATGAATAAAACGGTGCGAGTACACACGCTGGGCAGCGATAAATGTGACTTCGTGAATCAGGAAGAGAACGCCGTCGTTGAACGCAATACCTTGAGTTCCGCCACGGAAATGGGTTGCTGCTGGTGGGCCGTTCGTTGAAGAGTCGATGACAAGGTGCGCGTCGGCATCGAGGTGACCAACGACAGTTGGCGAACTCAAATAGAGGATGTGGAGTTCTCCGTTTACGACGAATGGCATCCAATTCTTTTCGTGTCGCGCGGGATCGGGCCCAGGAATGACCGAAAGTGTCGTGGCATCAGGATTCTCAAGTGCCGGAATCTCAAGGAGGGCGATATCGCAACGCTCGTAGTGATTTCGATCTCGAACGGTCGCTAATGCGTTCCATGAGTTTCCGACGCAGAGAAGTCGGACGTCTTCGCAACCAAGTACTCGGGAAAGGCGTGGGGTCGGACCTATGGGCTGAGCGGGAATCTGACCAAGTGCTGAGCAGGTGAGATTCTCATCGAGGCGAGCAAGCAGATTGACCGTGCGAATGATCTCGTCATCCTCGGTTCCTTGGAAGGTGTACGACCCGTCGTCAGCAATGACGTAGTTCGAACTTCGGATATTGATGACCAACCCGCCCAAGGGATCGTTTGTTACCGATGGATTGAAGAGCGACCAACCGGGCGTATGTTCGATGGAAATTCGTGTGTATGACGGGCCGTCAATGAGTGTCGCGAGCGCGGGAATGTCGGAACCGGCAGCGAGGTGCGCAAGTGTTTCGGAATCGGGGCGACCGAGCGAGCGAAGACACCATGCTCGATTGTGGCGAACCCACGGCACCATTTCTCGCGGCACTTCGCTGCCAAGGAGTTCCTCGTTGAGTGCGAGCGCCTCCTCGATGCGGCCGAGATGAAACCACGCAATCGCGAGCTCAAACTTCAGTGCCCAGTCGTGGGCCTCGGGGTGAACAAAGGCGGAATCCGTTGATCGCGGCAGCGCAAGGCCTTTGGACGCGTACAGCTCACAAAGTGCGTACTGGCCTCGTTGTCGGTGTATCCGCGCGAGTTCAAGAAGGGGTTCAGCGCGCGATGGTCGAAAGTTCCACGCAGTGAGAAGTTGAACGATTGCTGCATTCGGATCGCTGGCACGAAGCAGAAGTCCGGTTTGGTACAGCGAATAAAAAACTTCCTGCTCCCAACCCCCAAGCGAGATCCGCTGTTGAAAGGCAGCAATCGCAGCATCTGTGTCGCCAAGGTCTCGCAGAGTGAGGGCAAGGTAAAACCATGAACGCTGATCGCTCGGATCCTCTTCAATCGATTGTTGGAGAAGAACCTTGTCGCGCTCAAACTTGTCGGTCCGGGAACCACCGTCGGCGTGATCGTTGATCACGACTTGAGGAAGCCGTTCGCGGCTGTATGTCTGTTTGCAACTGAGGTATTCGTGCGTTCGACCAACGAAGAACCACTCGTAGTCAGAGCGAAGCAGTCGCGGAATCCAATAGGAAGGATCTGCATCGTGGCGGAGTTCGTAGGCATCGGCAATGAGGTCAGGAAGCGTGCCGTCACTGCGGAGCGTCATATCGGCATCCACTAACAGCAGATGAGTGCCTCGCCCTCGGGCGAGAGTGAGCGCTTCGTTGCGGTTATGGCCAAAGTTGACCCAGTCGCGATGGTGGACCTCGCCCGGGAGATCAGAAAGCGAGCGTTCGATTCGGTCGACGGTGTCATCGGTTGAACCAGTGTCGACAATCAGCCATCCGGAAATGAGTGGCCGGACAGAGTCGAGGCAGCGTTCGATCACCTTTGATTCATTCCGGACGATCATCACCAAGATGATTTCCGGTTGTGTCATTGCACGAACAGTTTTGACCTAGAGAGCGCGGGCGAACACGCCCACGAAGTCTCGTGCATCCGGTGAAAGGTAGCGATTCGCGCCCTTAAATGATTCTGGGAGCAACTTCGTTCCTTGAACTGATGTTGGATCAAGGAAGCGGGTGGAGTTGTAGAAGTTAAACGTGGTCCACACGGTATTGATGTCCAACTGCATTGCCCGAACGCAACCGGCGCGCAACATCAGGTTGGCAAGCGAGAGCGACGAGAGGCCGTCGCCGTAGCCGTAGACGATTGCTCCAGTGGCAGTGACGCCGACGGCAGAACGCCATGCGTAGACCTTGTTGCCAAACGTCGCGCCCCATTTTCCGTCGACGTTGTCGACGAGACCAGGAACAAGCGCACCTGGCGCAGCAGTCGCGGCGGGACTGCCACCCGGATTGGGCGGTCCGCCGCCGTTGTCGATGATGAGATCAAGATTTTGGCGAACAGCAGTGATTTCGGGGCTCATGACGACATCGCGGCCCCATTGCCCAACGGTCGCGGTGCCATTGCTGTACGTGACGAACGATGCCGCACCGTCTCGCAGTGGTCGTTGCGTTACGCCATCGAGATAGAAGCCACCTTTGGCGTCGTCCATTCGGAATCCGCCGTTGAATGCAGCGATGAGCGACAGGCGACGGTCCATCGGAACCTGTGAGGGCTTGGCCCACCGTCCACCCGGCTCTTCGGAACCGGGGAACACTTCGAGTGTCACAAGTTTTGGATCAATCCAGACAAGTCCATCGAGGATTGATGTGTGAACGGAGTCCGGGCGAACCTGCGTCGTGTACATCGTCTGCGCGCCACCAACGAGTGGGCCGACGGGTTGCCACACGCCTTCATTGGCAACGGGAGTGACACCTTCAGGGACCTGAACGTTTGTGGGAGCCGGAAGGTGCGGGGCAATGACCTTCACTGTGGTTGTGGGTCCGGCATCACTGGTAACGGGAACGTCAATGGCGCGATTTGGGTCGCCGCCTTCTTTCGGTTGGTTGTTGCTCAGCCACCAGCTTTCGACGGTGTTGAGTACGCCGCCGAGATGATTGTCACGCATCCACTCGGCACCGCGTTCTGCGAACGAAAGGTTTTGAGTGGTGATCATCGCCTTTGTGAAGGAAATCAACGGAAGGACGAGAAGGACCGCGATCACAACCGCAGTGATCTTGAGCCATCGGGGCTTGGGTGTACGAACCTTCTTGCGACGCTTGCCGTTCGTCTCACTTGGCGGTGGTGGAAGGTCGGAGGTCGGCGAGTCGGTTGCGCCAGGCGAAGTGGCCTCGGCAGTGCCCTCCACTTCGCGCAACAGCGCGGTGAGCGGATCAAGCGGTCCGGGCGCCGAAGAACTCGAGGGTGAATCGGTGCCTTCGGAGTCGGACCCGGGAGGAGTTGTTGAAGTCATGACTACCGCCGCTAGGGGTCGAACAAACCGAAGAACGAGTCGAGAGCCTACGGCAGGCTCTCGACGATGTCAGGACAGCGAAAGGTTGACTGACTAGATCTTGCGGGCGTAGATCGCGACGAAATCACGCGCATCGTTGCTGAGGTAGCGGTTCCCGCTTTTTTCTGAATCGGGCAGCAATTTCGTGCCCTTCACCGAAGACGGATTACCGGGAGTCGTGGCGTTGTAGAAGTTGAACGTGGTCCACGCTGGGTTGATGTCGAGTTCCATTGCTCGCACGCAACCGGCTCGCAACATGAGATCGGCGAGAGATCGAGCTCCGAGACCAGAGCCGTAGCCATACACAAGTGCGCCATCGGCGGTCACGCCAACTGCCGAGCGCCATACCAGCACCTTGTTGCCGAGGGTGTCGCCCCAAGCGCCGTTTTGGTTGTTATCAAGGCCTTCGGCGGGTTCGCCCGGTGCGGCTTTGTCCTTGGGCGACGGATTTCCGCCGGGGAACGGGAAACCACCGCCGTTATCGATAATGAGATCGAGGTTCTGTCGAACGGCTTCGACGTTGGGGCCCATTTCGAAATCGCGGCCCCACATGCCCACACTGGCAACTCCGTCCTTATAGACAACGAGTGATGCTGCGCCATCGCGAAGCGGCTTGTAGGTCACCCCGTCGAGATAGAAGCCACCCAATGCGTCTTGCATGCGGAAGCCACCGTTGAATGCAGCGATGAGGTCGAGTCGTTTGTCGAGGGGAACCTGAGCGGGCACCGTTTGCTTGCCACCGGGCTCCTCGGTGCCGGGGTGAACTTCGAACTTCACCAGTTTCGGATCCATCCACACCAAACCATCGAGGATTGACGTGTGGACCGAGTCAGGTCGCACCTGCGTGGTGTACATCGTTTGCGCGCCACCGACCTGTGGACCGACTGGTGCCCACACGCCTTCGTTCGCAACTGGGGTCACGCCTTCTGGAACTGGGACGTTCGCCGGTTTCGCTAAGTGTGGAACCGCAGGAGGAGTGGTGGGGCCAGTCGCCGCAGCGTTTGAGATGTCGATCTCCCGATCGGGCTCGCCCCCGGCCTTGGGCCCGTTCTTCGAGAACCACCACGACTCAACGTTGTTGAGGATGAATCCCATGTTGTTGTCGCGCATCCATTCCGCGGCGCGCTCGGTCATCGAAAGGCTGTTTGGGGTCAGCACGGCTTTGCCAAGAGACAGCACAGGGATGGAAAGCAGCGCGACAACGACGACGGCGGTGATGGTCTTCCACGCGGGGCGGGGCGGCTTGGTCTTGGGAGGGGGTGGTGGAGTGCTGATCGTCATGAGGGCTGCACAGCCGCAACGGATACGCCCGGGTGCGAAGCGAGATTACGGCACCGCGCTGCGGATTCCCTGTCACTTCACTGGCAGGCGAGTTTGGGTACACGGTTGTCGGTCACGCCGTACCATCCACTCAACACAATGTTCTTGGGGGCACCGATGGCATTTTTTGGAATCCGATTCGATATGCGTATGCCGGCAACGGCACCCGGAACCCGGGCCGATCGTTATGCCGCTTCGGTGGACATGGTTGAGTGGGCCGATTCCCTGGGTTTCGTGACGGCGATCCTCTCGGAACATCACGGTTCACCCGATGGGTATCTTCCCTCGCCGCTTCCATTGGCTGCAGCAATGGCGGCGCGTTCGGCAAATATTCGCATTGGGATTTCAGCAATGGTGAGTTCGTTCCACGATCCGATCCGTTTGGCCGAAGACGTTGCCGTCGTCGATCTCATTAGCGGCGGTCGACTCGACCTCACGCTCACGAATGGGTATGTCGGTTCTGAGTTCGAAATGTTTGATGTCCCGCTTTCAAAGCGAGCTGCGCGCACAACCGAAGCCGTCACAACGTTGAAGCAAGCGTGGACGGGTGAACCGTTTGAGTTCCGTGGACGCACCGTGCAGGTTTTACCGACACCGGCGCAGGCTGGTGGTCCCCCCATTTCACTCGGCGGCTCGGTTGAAGCAGCAGCACGACGCGCAGCGCGTATTGCCGACGGTTTCATTCCGTCGATTCCCGAAATTTGGGACTTCTATGTCGATGAATGCGCGAAGTTGGGAAAGCCTGATCCCGGTCCGTACATGGGTGGTGACACATCAGTCATTCATGTCGCGACTGACGTCGATCAAGGGTGGGAAGAACTTGCCCCGTATGCAATGCACGAAGTGAACGCATACGGCGAGTGGGCCGCAGGTGCTGGCATCGAAGGCGCAACAGGCTTTGTGCGCGTCAATGACTCTGATGCACTGCGTGCAACAGGTCAGTACCGAGTTGTAACCCCCGAGGAACTCGTTGCCGAATTGACGGAGAAGGGCCCATTCGCGTTCTGCATGCTGCATCCGTTGGTGGGCGGCCTTCCGCCAGAGTTCGCTTGGAAGAGCCTCAAGCTGATCGAGACACAGGTCATTCCGAACTTGTAGTGCCAGGTTTGGTCAGACGATTTCGCTGATCTGCATTGCCGGAACGATCGTCGTGTAGTTCGCGACATCGGCCTGTACGTCGGCGGTGCCTGGTGCGCCAAGAGCAGCGCCGAAGGCTTCCATCGAGTCGAAGGTGAAGTGCACGGCAGCTTCGTAGGGACCGTCGATGCCTTTATCGATCTCGGCAGACTCGAGTCCCCAGGTCTTGAGCGCCAGTGGCACATGGCTGTCGCGGTAGTAGTCGTGGTCGAACGACGCGCCTTCGGTCTTCGGGTAGAGCACGCTCAGTCGGATCATCGGATTCCCCCTCTGTGATGGTCGAAGAGTTGTAGCACGGAACTGTTTCGTGGTGGTACGAAAACGAAAGGTGCCGCCCCGGAGACGATTATCGCTTGTTGGGATCTTCCATTTCGAGGTTGAGTACCAATTGGTCGGGATTTTCTGACTTGTGCATGGAGCTCGATTTCGTATGCGCTGAGGCGATTTCGGATGGGTAATGAGCGATTCTGGTCCCTTCACAAACCCCGCGAAAGACATCTTTCGGCATCGGGCCATAAACCAAGAGGTGTGAAGGTGCGACGGTTCGGAGAAGCTGGATCACGCCGGTCCTAAGGTGATCACGGTCTTCAAAGGTTCGACAGCATCCATGAGTCGAAATCGCAACGACAGAACCATTGGGAATGCCGAGGAAGCAAGTCTCGAAATCGCTTTCGATCGCCCAACGAACATTGGGGATCGTCAGGATCCCGTGGTCTTTAAAGAGGCGAGTCAGCGCGCGGTTCGCAGAGATATGAAAAGTTCTCGAACTTGGAGCCATTGATCGATATACAGAGAGATCTGGCCCAATAATGCCCCCAAACTTGGAGAATCGATAGATGTATCGCTTTGGATTGCGGAAGAGGGGAAGCAGCTTCTGATCGGAGTCATAGAAGTGGAGGAACGTTGAATGCTGATCTTTGGAAGCGACGTTTCTGTGCTTATCGAAGGCAATGACGTTGCACGGCAACGGGATATCTGTCACGGGTCGAAGCTGCATAATTTTCTCATCACCGAGCCTCGGCGCGCTTGGCAGCCAAGACTCGATTTCGTGCGGGCTGAGCGCGAATTCAAAATGGGAACGCGAGTTGAATATCATTTCGACATCCGGATTCCGATTGGTAGGGGTTTGGAGAAAAGGTGCCGTTGGCACTGAACTTGCCTGGTGGGCGTTGGCAGACGCCCACCAGGTTCAAGTCATGGATTGTCGGGCCGCTCGTCGAGTAATTCATTGACCGGAATGACCGTTCGAACGACTGTGAAACGTCGCGCTAACGACGATTCCCATTCGTTCTCTGAATCAAAGAGGTCGAGTGACTCAACTGTCTCGGCTTTTCGAATGAACATGTCTTGCATGTAGAAACTCCCTTTGCAGATTGCAATCGAGCCTCTGGTTGTCCCAACGATGAATCCTGAGTCGACAACGAGTTCTCGCTGTCCGAGTTCCTTGTCATCCATCTGAACGGTGTCTCGGATGATGAAGACAGTGGTAACTCGCTCACCACGGAAGTCGAAGTAGAGATTGCCGCTTCGACGCGCAGCTGTCACACCGATTTCACCATCTTCGATTCGCAGAAACGAGAATTCGTCTGTTCCATCTTCGAAATTGAGAAGTTTGCAATCGGCGATGACAGAGATGCTCGTTGAGGAAGTTGCCAAAAACATGTCTGAGGCAGCAAGGGTCCCCTCATTGAAGAGGGTTTGCGAACCGTAGTGGTCCCAATTTTTTCCAATTAGATCGGACAAGAGATGCAAATCTGATGAGGAAAATCGAAGCACATAGTCGTTCATTATTTGACCTTCACGAAGTGAATCTTTTGAGTTGCAGGAACTCCGCTTGCGGGTTTCGGAAATGCAATCTCAATAACGGGTGAGCCGTCGGAACCAGATGTAGGGCGAAAATTGACCCGCGAGCCGTCTTTAAAGACCGCAGTCACCGCCCCAGGCTTGGGCAGTTTTGCCACTTTTCCTCCCTTACTCAGCATTTTGAACATCTTTTCCGCAGTTTTGAGCGGTTCGCTGGAATGAATTTGCCGGGTCTTGCCGCCGGATTTCCCGGTTCCGAAGTACCCGCCGGGACTCGTGGGAAACTGGCCGCGCGCCTTTTGGAAATTGTTGTGGAGTGAATCTCTGGACGCTGGACCATTTCCACTACCGCCGCCCATGCTGTGGGCACTCGGCGTTCATTGGTGATCCGAATGATTTTTCCGAACCATTGACATGAAACACCGGCTGTGAGGACATTCGACGGTCATAGTCGGGACCTCGCTGGATTCCGATTGGTAGGGGTTTGGCCAAGACGGTGTTGCGATTCAGGCGAGAACTCTGGTGGCAGCCAGGTGTAAGCACTCGAATTTGGCTAGGGAGAGTCATGTGCATCCTTTCTCTCGATTCGGTTGAATTTGGTGCACTAAGTGTGTCTGACGGCTCTGACACCCTTGCGTATGAGAATTTGCGATTAGTGGCTGAGACGCAAAAACAAGAAATGGTGTCGCCTAATTAGGCGACACCATTTCTAAGTCCGGAGGCTTGTGGAAAACAACGCCAATTTGTTGTGGTTACTTCGTAATGACGAGCGTGAAAGTTCCTAGGAAATTCTCCATGCCATTTCCGCTTGCTCCGAGAGAAACTTTCACAGTTCCAGAAGCGAGAGCTTTGCCGCCCGGGTTGTAGGAGACGGTGCCGTCATTGGTGCCCTTCGACGTGACTTCGAAGAGGGATGG
>JAULBY010042843.1:0-13113 GCA_032358315.1 Ophiocytium majus
GCAGAACCAACCCAACCAGAAAGCGAGCCAGTCGTGGAAGAAACCACTACACCGGTAGAAGCTCCAGCAGTTGAAGCAGCAGCAGTCGAAGCGGCTCGCCCAACAGTTGCAGCGTCACACTATGTCAAAGAGCGCGTAGCTCCAATCTCATCAGCCGAATATCTCGGTGCACACCTCAAGGCAGCGATGGGTGACGATTCAGCTCGTCGCACAGTTCTCGCAGCTGACGATTCAACTTCAAATAACACAGGTTTGACTCTTCCGGGTCACCTTAACCAGTTCGTTACAACAACATTCACAGGACGTCCAGCGTTCGAGGCAGTAACTCGCAACGCACTTCCAGATTCAGGAATGTCATTCACAATTCCTAAGCTTGGAACTGCGCCAACAGTTGCAGAAATCGCAGAAGCGGTTGCTCCATCTGAGACAGGCATGACATCTACATACGACACAATCACAGTTAAGAAGTTCTCAGGACTTAACCGTATTTCATTCGAGCTTGTAGATCGCTCATCTCCTGCGTTCATGGAACTCCTCATGACAGAACTTCGCAAGGCATACGAGAAGAGCACAGATGCCGCGTTGATCGCAGCCTTTACAGCTTCAGGCGTACAGGCAACAGGAGTAGCTGCAACAGCAGCAGGACTCCAGAGCTTTATTGCAACAGAATCAGCAGCAGCTTACAAGAACACAGGTGGCGATTTCGCTAACAAGCTCGTTGCATCTACAGACCAATGGGCAGCAATCAACGGTTACGTTGACGGCTCTTCACGTCCACTCTACGCAGCACAGGGTCAGACACAGAACGCTTCAGGCGCAACTGTTCCAACTTCTGTTGTGGGTAATGTTCTTGGAACATCACTTATCGTAGATCACAACATCACAACATCAGGAATCATCGACGAGTCTGCGTTCCTCGTAGCACCAGGATCTGTTCAGGTCTGGGAGTCACCAACGACTCAGCTTCGCGTTAACGTCCTTACAACAGGCGAAATTGAAATCAACCTTTACGGATACCTCGCAATCGGCGTCCTTAAGGGTGGAGCTGGCGTACGCCGCTTCAACCTCGCTTAATCTAGCGAACCATTAGAACGGCTGGGGGCAGGTGCCCTTCCTGCTCCCAGCTCTTATGAAAGGATAGAGAATGTCACTATGCACAGTAGCCGAACTTAAGGCAGCACTTGGCGTTGGCTCTCTCTATGCAGATGCGACACTTCAGGAAGTCTGCGATGCGGCAGATAATGTCCTGCTTCCTATGCTCTGGAAGAATCAGCAATACATCTCAGCTCATGGCAATCAGGGCACAGTTGGCACTCTTTACTTCAATGAGCCTATTACAGATTACTTCTATGTTGGTCAGTCAGTAGTTATCTCAGGTGCAGGTACTAAATATAACGGCACTAAGACAATCACAGGCGTGAGTGAATACTCATTTAATGTCACGACAACTCACACATCAGATAACCCAAAGCACACAATCCGTCCTTTCGGTATCGCAGCTGGTGAGACTTACACAGATTACACAGCTATCCCAGCTATTCAGTTAGCTGCTCTTATGATTTCAGAATCTATCTGGCAGAGCCGCCAAGCCAACTCAGGCAACGGCATGGCTCCCGATGGTTCTATGGGTTCTTTCTATGCGATGTCTACCCAGCTTCTTTCTCGCATCCGCGGTCTTATTGCGCCTTATCTAGATCCGAATAGCATGGTCGGCTAATGGCAGCAATCACAACTCTTAGAACTACTATCGCTACGGCTCTCCTAGACGATACAAAGTATTCAACTTTCGCCTTTCCTCCAGCAAGCCCTGTAGCTAATAGCGTTGTGGTAGCACCTTCTAACGGTGACTACATCGTGCCTAGCAATAACCAATATGCCTCAGTAGCTCCACTAGCTAATTTTGAGATTCGTATCTATCTACCGCTCCTGGACAATCAGGGCAACCTTGCTGGCATCGAAGAGACTCTAGTAGCAGTCTTTAATAAGCTCGCTGCTTCTACTATAAAGTTTAATGTTGGCTCAGTAAGTAACCTTGGCACTATAGATACAGAGTCAGGCACACTACTTACCGCCACCATTAACATATCAACCCTAACGGAATGGAGCTAATCTATGGACGATTGGACAAAAGAGCAAGCAGACTTTCTAATCAAGATAGGTCAGCTTCCACCAGTAACACCAGCACCAAAACCAACTACTATCAAGAAAGACGGGGAATAACCTAAATGGCAGTATTCTTGAATAACAAGGTCGGCGTTAAGATTAACTCCGTTGATCTATCAGACCACGCAACATCAGTCACAATCAACCGCACATTCGACGAGCTCGAAGTAACTGCGATGGGTGACTCAGGACACAAGTTCGTTAAGGGTCTTGAGGCTTCATCAGTCACAATCGACTTCCTCAACGACACAGCTTCAGCATCAGTCTTGGCAACACTTCAGGCTGCATGGGGAACAAATGTCACAGTCGTATTCTTGCAGGAAAAGGGTACTGCTGTATCAGCGACAAACCCTCTTTACACAATGACATGCCTTATCAACAACACAACCGACATTAACGGCGCAGTTGCTGACTTGGCTATGCAGAGCCTCACATTCAATGTGTCAGGTACAATCGCAGTAGCAACTACAGGTACATTCTAAACAACTAACAAAGGGGCAAAACAATGGCTAAGCTAAAAGTATTAAGGGTTGATGGTACAGAGAACGAGTACGAAATTACTCCGGTTCTGGAATTCAGCTTTGAGCAATATGCCAAGATGGGATTTCATAAGGCTCTCATTGAGAACCAAAAGCAGTCAGATGTTTACTGGTTGTGTTGGGAATCCATCCGTCGGTCGGGTGAAACCGTACCGCCATTTGGTGAGAAGTTCCTCGAGACTATTAAGTCAGTTGAGGTTCTAGAGTCTGACCCTTTGGCTTAGATCGGTACTCCTTCACCTATCTTGCAACTCGCTTGAGTTATGAGTATGGAGTACCTTTCCAAACTATTGTAGACCTTCCTCGCGAAGCTCTAGATATGCACATCACAGTTCTCAACGATTTAGCTAAGGAGCGAGAAGATGCCAGTCGTAGTGCAAGGAGCGGTAAGCGCTCGTAAAGCACTCAAGCAGATTTCTCCTGACCTAGCTAAAGAATCACAAAAGGAAATAGCAGGACTCCTAAAAGAAGTCACCGCCAAGGCAAGGGGATTCGTTCCAAGCGTTTCCCCTATGTCTGGTTGGGCTAAGTCTGGAGGTACTGAAGGTAAGTGGGCTACTAGGGCATTTGATTACACAACCATTAAGCGCGGTATTGCCTATAGCACCGCAAGAGGCAGAGCTAATCGCAAAGGCTTTCGCTCAGTAGCTACGATCTATAACAAGAGCGCAGCAGGAGCTATCTACGAGACCGCCGGACGCAAGTCAGGCAACACAGGTAAGTTCACTCCTAATCTTGGTGGCAGTCTTAAGGGCAAGTCTCCTAAGATGACTGGTCGTGCCATGTTTAGAGCATGGGATGAAGATGGTGGAAAGACTAACGCTCGGGTTATTAAGGCTATCGAGAAGTGTATCCAGAACGTCTATACCGCAACTAGGAAGGGCAAGTAATGGCAACAGATCTAGCAGTCAGAATTGCAGCCGTCCTAGATGCGTCAGGATTTAATAAGGCAGATAAGAAGATTGGCTCTCTTGAGAAGTCAGCAAAGAAGCTAGGCAAGACTCTCGGATTAGCTTTAGGTACTGCCGCCATTATTGGCTTTGGAAAGTCAGCAGTCAAGGCTTTCATGGAGGACGAGAAATCAGCAGCGATGCTTGCCAATACAGTCAAGAATCTTGGCATGGCTATGGAGCTTCCAGAGATTGAAACCTTTATCTCTAATATGGAAAAGGCTACTGGAATTGCAGACGATTTACTTCGTCCAGCTATGCAATCACTTCTTACAACATTTAAGAACACCGCTGATGCTGAAAGTATGCTTGGTCTTGCTACAGAGATATCACGCGGTAGCGGTCAGGATTTATCCACAGTCGTAGCAGATTTAACTAAAGCATATACAGGACAGACTAAGGGGCTTGAGAAGTATAAGCTCGGACTGAGCGCAGCAGAACTTAAGACCATGAGCTTCGAAGATATTATGAAGCGGTTTAATAAGCAATTTCAAGGATCTAACGCTGCGTATCTAGAGACTTACGCTGGCAAGATGGAAGTATTAAGTACCGCTGCTGGAACTGCTAAAGAAATTATCGGTAAAGGTCTAGTCGATGCGCTTATAGCGGTAACTGGATCTATAGATGTGCAGGATTTATCTACCAAGCTTATTGGCTTTGCTCAGAACCTAGCGGATGCTTTTGTCAAGGTTGGAAATCTTATCGCTCAGAACTGGTCATGGATTAAGAATCTTGGTATTGCTATCATCGCAGTCTTTACCGCAACTAAAATTTATGCTGGTGTATCAGCTTTCTTAGGATTTCTCAAGAAACTAAGATTGGCATGGATAGCTTTGCGCACAGTCTCTATTGGAGCTGCAATCGCTCAAATGGCTGCACTAAATCCATGGGCTGCCTTAGTTTCAGGCGTCGCTCTGGTTGCTTCTATCTATGGAGCAGTCAAGCTGATTGAATCTTTAACTCCTACATCTGATGGATCTCCATTTGTAGTACCTGACTTTAAGGGTTTAGAAGGTCCTAAATTTGATAAGACTAAGGCTGAGCAGCTCAAGGCGGCTAAACTCAATGCAAAGATAGCTGCGGATGAGGCAAAGCGTAAGAAGGCTGCTGCAATCTTTGATATGACTCAAATCCAGATTATCGCTGCTCTTAAGGGTCAAGTCTCTCAAGAAGATCGCAACCGCCTAGAATTGCAGTTGGCTCTTGCCACAGATAATACAACTGAGGTCACTAGACTTACTAAGCAAATCTCTATCGCTCAGGGTTACACTCAAGAGCTGACTGACTACTTGCTTAACCTTCCAGAAGCTAATAACCCATTCGTAGCTTGGAAGGGATATCTCGATGAGATTGAACTACAGGCAAAGCGCATCGCAGAATTTAAGGTAGGCGCGGCGATGACTCCTCAACAAATCGTGGCACAGTTCCCAAGCCCTAATCTAACTCCTGACCAATTAGCATTACGCCGTGAAAGCGGTCAGTCATACGGCTCAGGCAACAATGGAGTCATAGTCCAGATTGACGGTAAGGAAGTAGTCAATGCAATCTTGGGTCAAGCCATGTCAGGCAACAATGCCTACCTTAATCGTCGACTAGGTGGCTTCGACTAATGGCGTTACCTGCACAGATAGCAGTCAGCTTTGACTTCTCATCAGGTGCTACCTTTGGTTATCCATTCGTTATCGGTGATACAAAATATGGCGTACTCGGTACTGGAACTTTAGGCGCTTCAGATGTACCTATTCCTATTGTCGACCTGACTCCAGATGTCCGTCAGATTACTATCAGTCGTGGACGCAACATCCAGCGTGACACCTACGAGGCTGGTAGCGCCGTTGTAAGAGTCCTAGACCCTAATTCATACTTCAACCCACAAAACACTTCTTCGCCTTACTACGGCTACCTAGTGCCCTTGCGTAAGCTCCGTGTATCAGCTACTACAGGCACAGACCAGCACTTCCTATTTTCAGGTTATACAACCCAGTATTCTTATACGTATCCACAAGGGCAAGAGACTGGCTATGTAGATATCTATTGCTCAGATGCTTTCCGCCTATTCCAGCTCTCACAGGTTGACACAGTATCGGGCGCTACCGCAGGGCAAGCGACTGGCACACGCATTGGCAAGATACTAGATCAGATTAGCTTTCCAACTAATATGCGTACCTTTGCTACAGGTAACTCAAACTGCCAAGCCGACCCAGGAGGCACTCGTACCGCTTTAGGTGCTATCAAGAACGCAGAGTTCTCAGAGCAAGGCGCGTTCTATATCGACGGCTCAGGTACTGCTAACTTTAAGAGTCGTAACCAAGTAGTATCATCTATCGCCTCAACACCTATCGAGTTTAATCAGACTACTGGTATCCCATATAAGAATCTAATCTATGCCTTCGATGACAAGCTCATCATCAACCAAGCCAGCATTACTCGCGTAGGTGGCTCTATGCAGTTCGCTGAAAATACTGCCTCAGCTATCCGATACTTCCCACACTCTTATGCTCAAGATACTCTAGTCATCGACACAGATGCAGCAGCTCTTAATATCGCTAGGACTTATGTAGCCACAAGAGCTGAAACCACCATCCGTATTGACGCTATGACGGTTGACCTTCTAGACCCATCCGTGCCGACCAATACTATGATCGGGCTAGAGTTCTTCGATGTCTGCAAGATAACTAATCAGCAACCCGGGGGCAGCGAGATTATCAAGACCCTACAGGTACAGGGCTTGAACTGGAACATTACCCCTAATTCAATGCAAGTAACAGTTACAACACTAGAACCCATAACTGACGGATTCGTCATAGGCAGCACAGAACGCGGTATAATTGGTGTATCCGCGATGACTTACTAGGAGATATATAATGGCAACAGGCTTTCCAGCATCAACAGGTGACATCCTCACCGCTGCGGCGTTCAACGGACTAGTAGCTTATACAGTCGATGCAGATGCAACTGCTGACTACACCGCGGTTCTAGACGATGCCTATCAGGTACTAGTACCTATGAATAAGGCAACTGCCGTAGCCTTTAAGATCCCTACCAATGCCTCAGTAGCCTTCCCAGTAGGTACTGCGATCACTATCCTTAATAAGGGTGCTGGTACCGTCACTATCTCAGCAGTCACATCAGGCACAACTACAGTCCTTTCAGCTGGCACAGTTGCCGCATCTCCTACTCTTGCTCAATACAAAATAGCAGTAGCCATTAAAACTGCTACAGATTCTTGGTATATTGCGGGCGGTATTTCTTAGCATGATTGGTTCAATTAGTGCTGGCTCTTTCTCACCACCTGTCACACTTCCTATTGTTACAGGAGGTACTTTATCTTCTGATGCAACCTATTATTACCGTACATTTACTGGCAACGGAACTTTATCTGTAACAAATAAGCCATTAACCGCTGACATCCTAGTTGTAGCAGGTGGCGGTGGTGGAAACCCTTATCGCTCAGGCGGTGGTGGTTCAGGCGGAATTATTTACTTTGCGGGCTCAACACTTAATGGATCGTTTTCATGCACAGTAGGTGCAGGCGGAGTCGGTGGAAGCGGTGAATCAACAAATGGCGCTTCTTCACAATTTGGTTCTAAAACAGTTGCAGTAGGTGGCGGAGCTGGTAGAAATGATAACGGGCAAAATGGTGGCTCAGGCGGTGGTGGCGGTTATGGCGGTGGAACTGCTGGAACTACAACACAGACTGGTTCTGGAGCAACCGCATATTATGGTTCTAACGCAGGAGCTATCGGCGGCGGTGGCGCAGCAGGCGGAGCTGGCGGCGGTGGAACTGGAGCGGTTGGCGGCAATAGTTCTAGTGGAGTTGGCGCAGCAGGCGGAGCTGGTATAAATACTTATTCCAGTTGGCTTTCTGCTGCTGGCTTAGGAGTATCCGGATATATTGCCGGCGGCGGCGGTGGTGGTGCAGCAGTTTTGGGCGCAGGTGGTTTAGGCGGTGGTGGTAACGGTGGAAGCGCAACTTTGCAAGCTGCTAACGCAACAGTAAACACAGGTTCAGGCGGCGGTGGTGGTGCAGACCAAGGTTCATCTCCTGGATATAACGGCGGAGCTGGTGGCTCAGGATTTATTATTGTTCGATACTTAAAGGCGGATGTGTAATGAGCCATTGGGCAGAAGTATCTTTAGAAAATAAGGTTATTCGTGTTCTAGTAGGAGATAATAATGATCCTGCTGGTGATGAAGGCTATTCATGGCTACTCGATAACCTTGGGGGTACTTGGGTTAAGACTTCATACAATGGCAACATTCGCTATAACTATGCAGGAATTGGCTATACCTATGATCCGATTGACGATGCTTTCATAGCTCCCATCCCATGCGAGCATGATGAGCTACTCCTTAACGACAAGAAACAATGGGAGTGCGCTAATGAAGCCCACATTATCTAAAGCTGGACAACAGTTGAGAGAGCAGTTCGATGACACCTTTCCGAGCAGATTGCGTGATTCCGATGGATGGATTGGCGACACACGCCATTCAGCGCGTCCTAGCGACCACAACCCTGATCCAAAAGCTGGGTTTGTTGTCAGAGCAATCGACCTTGATAGAGATGTCTCTGGTAAAGCCAAGCCCGACCTCATGCCAGATATTGCAGATCAGATTCGACTCTATGCCAAGGCAGGAGATAAGCGAATCTCCTATGTCATATTCGAGGGAAGAATTGCCTCAGCTAAAAAGGGTTGGAGCTGGCGTCCTTATGATGGCGCTAATAAGCATAATCACCATATCCATATCTCGTTCACGACTAAGGGCGATACAGATGGTTCGTTCTTTAATATCCCGATGCTAGGAGGCACAGTATGAATATGAAACATCCAGCTCTAGTTGCAATAGGAGCTTTCCTTGCGGTCTGGGGTACTACCTCAAACTTCGCACTCGACTACCGCTCAGTTCTAGGCGCATTGGTCGCAGGTGTATTTGGATATGCCACTCCTCGAAAGTGAGTCTGCAGGACTACGCTGCTATTGCAGTAGCGATCGTAACGGTGCTGGGTGGTGTAGCTGCTCTACTTCGCTTTATAGTCATTCATTATTTACAGGAAATGAAACCGAATTCGGGCTCCAGTATGCGTGATGAGATTAAAAGACTTGAGACACGCGTAGACAAAATCTATGAATTGCTGGTATCTAAGGGAGAATAATCTCATGGCTCGTAAGAAGGCAATAGATTTAGATACCTACAATGCGTTAGACGCATGGGCAATATCTCTACAAGAGATGTATCGTGCCCTGCGTAGAGCTGGTATGTCGGTAGATATTGCCCTTGCAATTATCGTAGAACCTAGTGCATATCCTGATTGGATACTGCCTAAGATTCCCAATGATTTAGAGCCTAAACCCTATGAGGATGATGAGGACTAGATGAAAATATTGGTCATACCTGACATGCAGATTCCGCTACATGATTCACATGTCGTAGCCAATCTCATAAGATTCTCTAAAATATTTAAGGCAGACCAAACTGTAACCCTTGGTGATGAAATGGATTTAACCGAGCTTGGACGTTGGAGTGAAGGCAAAGCCGAGTGGTTTGCTCAAACCCTAGACGATAACCGCAACATGACGGTAGACATTCTGTGGGAATTAGGCGTCACGGATATGATAAGAAGTAATCATACCGATCGCTTATACAACCAAATCAGCACTAAAATCCCTGCGCTTGGCTCTTTGCCTGAGCTACGCTTCGAGCGCTTTCTCAAGCTCGATGAGCTAGGCATCAAATTCCACCGTGATGAGATGAATATAGCTCCAAATTGGATTGCGGTTCATGGAGATCACACTCCTATCAAGCCACAAGGCGGGCTCTCAGCCCTAGAAGGGGCTCGTAGACGGGGTAAGAACGTTATCTCAGGACATACTCACAGGGCAGGGCGTTCGGCCTTTACAGAGGCCTCAGGAGGCCGTGTAGGGCGTGTCCTACAGGGTGTTGAATGTGGCCATATTATGAATACGCGCTTGGCCAGCTACACCCATGGCGTAATGAATTGGCAGCAAGCCTTTGCAATCATGTATGTCGACAAGAGGAATGTGCAAGTAGACCTAATCCATATTGAAAAGGACGGCACATTTATAGTTTCAGGGAAGCGCTATGGGCGGCCAAGAAAGTGATCTAACCCGTAGCCTGGATGATGCCGTGGACGAAGTAGAATCGTTACCATTTCGTTATCAAAATATGCTAGTAGACGTTCAACTGCCGTTGTAGAGTTGTCTTACCAACAACGAAAGGGCAGGAAAATGGAAGAAAATGTAAATGTAATCGTTGGCTTAATAGTCGGCGCAGTCCTATGGTGCAAGTTATCGTACGATGCTGGTAAGCGTAAGGGCGTTTTAGAAGGTCGTAAAGCAGTCCGTAAGCACTACGAGCGTGTTAGCTAATGAACGCCGGTGACTTCCTTACTGAAGCAAAAGCAATCATTCAAGATCGTGGCATGGACTATGGACACCCAACTGACAACATGCAGCGAACCGCACGGCTACTTAGCGCATACCTCGAAGTGCCAATCATGGACTATCAAGTCGCAGGAATTATGGTACTGGTCAAGCTCGCTCGGAGTATGGAAACGCCTAAGGTCGATACCTATCTCGACTTATGTGCATACGGAGCAATAATGGGAACACTACATACACAGGAGGATGAGCTTTATGTTTAATCTTAATGAATATCAGACATGTGCGGAACGATTGGAATTGTTCTGGAAAGACCATCCGGATGGGCGTATTGACACAAAGCTAATTGACTTTAGCGGCGGTCGTTATATCGTTCAGGCTTTCATATACCGCACAGAGGTGGATGCTCATGCTTGGGCTTCAGGACTTGCAGAGGAAACTATTGCAGGGCGTGGCGTAAATGCCACAAGCGCCCTCGAGAACTGTGAGACCTCAGCTTTGGCTCGCGCTTTAGCAAATGCCGGATATAGCCCTAAGGGTGACCCATCAAAGCGAGCTTCGAGAGAAGAGATGAGCAAGGTGCAGTCTAAGAATGTAGCACAATCGGCTATCGCAGATGTCAAGGCTAAAATGGCTCAGACTGCTACTGAATATGTGCCAGTACCTACGGAGAATCCTTGGGCTATTGACGATGGCGCCCCAGTTCAGACCATAGATGGCGCAGTAGCTCTACTCAAGGACACACTAGGCGCAGTAGGAGAGCGTGACATTCCTCGATGCTTATGCGAGAAGGAAATGATGTGGCGCACCGGAACATCTAAACAGGGCAAGCCATGGGCTAACTTCTCATGCTCTAATGTCCCATCTCGTAAGTGCCAAGAGCCTATCTGGTATGAAGTAGCCGCTGACGGCACTTGGAAACCTCAAGAGAAGAAGTGGTGACATGGGGCAACTAGAGTTCATGAACCAAGATGGTGAGTGGGAGAAGTTCCCAAGCGATGAAGAGGTGGCAATCATGAGGACTATGATGAACACCGTTGGATCAGTACCGCCTATCCATCCTGAGATAACAATGATTTGTTACCTATGTAATGAGCCTTTCCCAATGGAGGAAATAGTCATTACTGGGGGCGATGTCCTAAATGGGTACACATGGTCATGTCCTAAGTGCCATGCAGTTACCAGTCTAGGAAAGGCATAACCGTAATGCCATCACAACACCGCAAGCATCGTGGATTCCGTACCGAGCGGGTAGTAGCTGAGTATCTCAGTCAATACTGGCACGGAGCTACGGTAGGGCGCGGCAACGGCAAAGACATAGTGAATGTTCCTATGGACATCGAAGTCAAAGCAAGGGCAGACTTCAAGCCGTTGGAGTGGTTGCGCCAAAGTCGTAAGCGCACAGAGAAGAACGGGGAACTAAACCTCGTTGTGTGCCGTATGAATGGTCAGGGTGAAGATGCGGCGGAGTATCTAGCCTTTCTCTCATTCAGCGACTTGGTGCAATTACTCGTGAAGGCTGGTTACACCGATTTCCAAGCCGATACTGATAAACTTGAGCCTGTGTATTGCCAATGCGGTAATACCATCATGAAAGGCTCACCATGCCATATATGCGAGAAGCTCGATAATGCCAGTCTATGAATTCCAATGTCGTAATGACGATTGTGAGAGCATATCTATATTGGATCATAAGTTAGCTATCAACGAGCCACATCTTGTAGATTGTCCGTTTTGCGGAGAGCCTATGAATAAAATCTATTCAAGCGTTCCAGCAGCTATATTTAAGGGCACAGGGTTTTACTCAACAGATTCGAGGTAATATGAGAAACATTAGCGGAATGACTGGTCAGCCAATGTCTGACGAGTGGTACACCAAGCGTGAAACCGTTGAACTTATGTATAAGCTGCTAGAGCCTGTAATGGGTAGCGTAGTTATGTGTCCATTTGACACAAATAAAAGCCAGTTCGTGCAGGTAGGCGAATCTATGGGCTTTGAGGTATTTCGTAATATAACTAATTGGCTAGAATCTGAATATGAGTACGACTATTTAATAACTAACCCGCCTTTCAGTATTAAGGATCAGGTTATTGAGAAAGTGCTTAAATCAGGAAAACCTTCAGCCCTAGTGCTTCCATTAGATGCATTGGGAGGAAAAGGTAGGCATGGGCTTTACCGTGAGTATGGCTATCCAACCGTATACATACCAACTCGCAGAATTAACTATATAAGCGAAGATGGCTTAGAAACTAAATCTAATCACTTTCATAGTGTTATCTTAATATTTAATGATCCACTAAACAAAGGTTTGATATGGGAGTGACACGCCTTCTGAGCGGGACTTATGCCGATGTGCTTGGTCGATATGCTAAACTTAAGAAGTCTTCGCTCTTAGCCCTTAAGGCTAATCCGCCTAAAGCGGATAAAGCGAGCCGCTCGCGAATAGCTCGCTTGGTAGCCGTCTTAGTTTTACTCTTTATGGGTATGGGTCTATCTAATGCAGATAGCAATATAAATCATTCATTTACTCCTAAAGATTATATTAGATCACTATTACCACCTAAAGATGCTCTATGCCTTATTAAGCTATATGGTAAAGAATCAGCATTTAAGACAGATGCAGTAGGTAACTTAGGTGGAGCTATACAGACCTATGGCATACCACAACTAAAGAATCCTATAATAGCTAATATGTCTGCATATAATCAGATAGACTATGGCATTAAGTATGTGCATCATAGGTATGGTACTGATAGTGGTGGGTGCAAGGCATGGGCTCATTGGCTTAAGAAGGGTTGGCACTAATGGCTACTAAGAAGGGCGACCCTAGACTAAGCCGTAAGTATAAAGAGGTTAGACTCAAGAAGCTGGCTATGGATGGGTGGGTATGTTATTACTGTGGGTATGAAGGTAAGGACATGACTATAGATCATGTGATACCAGTATCTAAGGCACCTGAGTTAGCTATCGACATCAACAACATGGTGAGTGCATGTAAGCCCTGTAACAGTAAGAAGAACAAGAAGTCACAAGGCGTTTTTTTTAGAGCAGATGCGTAC
>JAULBY010042854.1:0-13111 GCA_032358315.1 Ophiocytium majus
TTCGTGGTGGACATTGCACGAGCCAACTGCAAAAGTTTCTTAAGCACCGAAAAAAGTGCGAAAAAACATATGGGACTGATGGTAGTATGCTGTAAGATGGTGTATGATGCACATATACTTCCGAAATAGCACATATTTACATACGCCGCATGTACTGCAAAATGGATGCCCCTCTGTCCATAGTTGAAGTTGTAATGAAGTGGTTGTTGAAGTAATGGGGCAGAAAACTCATCAACTTCCAGTCAGTTTTGTGACTCAAAGAGGACTGCATGTGTACTTGCTATGAAATATACAGACGTATTTGTAAACATACGCCGTATGCACTGCAAAAACAGATACACTTGACTTGTTTTTATGGCCGAGCTTCGGTGAGTGAGTTTTAGCCTCCAATTGACCGAACTTGAAGTAAGGTGAGTTGTAGCCTCGGTGTCAATTTTCAACTGCGGTTCACATGGAGAGGGGAGGGGAGGCGAGCAAAAAGGGCCCCAGACGGCATCTTGTCTCTCGGTGCTGCGGGGTTGCACACGCAGAACTTCACTATACTTCACACAAGTATATACTTCGGAAGTATTATATACAGTGTAGTACTTCGAAGTATGTATTCCGAAGTACATGTGTTGTGTGAAGCATGACTGGTAGTAAAGTCATGGACTCTTCGTACATATACATGCATGTACAAATACATTTGTGATATACATGTAGCAATCAAAACATGAAAAAAAGGGTCAATGCACGTGTTTTGCCGCTGGCAGTGCCTACCAATAAACAATTGTGACATACATGTAGCAACCACAACATGAAAACAAGGTCAATGCACGTGTTTTGCCGCTGGCACTGCCATCAACAGTGGGCGGCACTGATGGGCCAGCAGCGCATGCGGCAGCTTGACAATCTATCACAGGTGTACATGTGTATAAATACACATCACGTTGCTGAGCATTGTTGTTGCTGAAGCTGGTAAAGCCGGCCAAGCTGGCTTCAGTTTCCTACCCTCACCAAGGCGTGAGCTGCCCGCATGAAAAAAAAACGCACCTGAGAAGCAGATATTGTCATTCGCCAAACTTCACCTTATATGTGTAGTACTCACAGTTAGCGTATAATAGGTGTACGCTAAGCGTCATGCTGCGAGCGCAGCGAGTAACCTGCGGTAAAAGCAAATAGAGTCACACACTTGGATGATTGGACGAACACGTGACGTATGGTATACATACATGAACGTATCACAGACATGTGCATGTGTACACATATGTGTGGGTGCTGAGGTGGGTGACATACAATTTGTGTTGAAATTCACTAGATGTGCACTATATCGAACTTGTACTACAGTACTTTGTTCATTAGACTTGCTTGGGGCGCGGAAAGGTCTGTGCACATGGGCTGCGGCTGAAGCATGTCACACAGTACTACTCATATCGCGTAGCAGCCTAAACAGTACTACACTGTACCAGCACCCACACACACCACATGGCACCAGAGCGCCCAGCCCGGCGCCTACACCGGCGACAGTCGTACTGCACGGTCTAAAACAATTTAGCACATTGCCCCCTTTACCACGCTGCATGGACAGCCCAGAAATAGTGTGATGTGATGTGGATACTGTGAGTAGTGATAGCCACTACAGTGTAGCTGTCGTCACAGCAACTGTTGCAAGGCTGTGTGCGCCTACAGTAATGATAGCTATCTAGCATTTCATTTTGTAGTGGCTTCCACCTCACAGCAGGTGCAGCAACACTCTGCCACTGCAACGTAGCGCTGAGCGCAGGGTGGAGGGGCGCAGCAGACAACTGAGCCGGTGTGCTGCTGCAGCTCTGCATTCACAGCAAGGTGGCTGCTCAGCTGCTGCTGCAGTTGCTGGTGATGAAGCGGGAGGACACAGCGCGGCACCAGCACAGCATCAAGCAGGAGCTGCCACCGCTACACTGTCCGACAGTGACTGGTGTGCAGAAAGCTCTGCCGCCTGCCGCCCTATGCACCTCAGCTGCAGCAGGTCTGCTCACCCGCCCTGGCACGCGGGAGCAGAGCCATTTCCTTCACATCTGCCTGTCAGCAGCACCTGTTTGGTGTGGCAGCCTGTTGCCAGATGTGGTGGTGGGAGTACGCGTTGCCCTCCCACACGCCTCCTGCGGCTGAGAGGGGGCGCCCCTGCCTTCCTCGGCCCCCAGCACGCGCCGGCCGCTGCTGCTGGTGGTCAAGCGCCGCTGTCAGCAGCCTTGAGCAGTCTGCCGTTGTTGCACCATTAGGGAGCCTACTGTACTCTGCTGGTGTTGTGCTGTGCTCGAGGGGCACGCCGTCACCTGCTGCGGCTAGGGGTGCCACCCTCCCCCCGTCCTGCACCCTCCTGTATTCTCAGCACTCTGCGGCCTGTGCCTGTGTACACACATCGGCATGCGCTGCTCTGATCGCAAGCTTGCGTCGCGATGCTGCCGCACCAAACTTCTGCTGAGCGAAGGAATTGCGAGGCTTCACGCGCAAGCACAGACAGACGGCCTCTGAGTTTGGGGGTGGCCTGCAACATGCGCACGTGCGCACGTTGCCTAAAATCTCGCTACGCACGCAGCCCCGAGGACAGGGGCTGCGAGCTGCGCTCGCAGATAATTTTCCAAGTAGCAAAGAGCCGCCCACAAGTGTCCGAAAAAAAAAAAAGTAGGTACATGAAAAAAAAGGACAAAACTAGCACCTGAGACACCTATGTCATCACTCGCCAAGTTTTGCCTTACATGTTGAGTATTTGCAGTCAGGGTATAATTTACCAGGTAGCAGTGGCCAGTAATCATGGTACACAAGTAGCGCATGCAAACTTGGCGTAACCACACACCAAATTCCACTTATGCGTGCAGTATCCATAACTAAGTTTTGATTCAACTGTGTAGCAGTAGCCGGTCCTCATGAGACAACAAGTAGCAAATGCAAAAAAATGCGCCATCATTCGCTGAAGCTCTGCGTACACATAAATTATTCACAGGTAGGGCGCACTTCAACTGTGTAGCAGGCGCACTTCAACTGTGTAGCAGTGGCCGGTCCTCATTAACATTCACACTGAGTAACTCCAAGTTAATACAGGCCAGGCATTATTTTGTACTGAAAATACATAGGTGTAATAGTAGGCCGCAACTATGCTTGAACTACTTTGAACTAGGCCGCCAGAGAGGCTACACACTGCACCACTACCATTGCCAGCGGCACCATAAGCTCATGTCACAAACAACGCCTTAGCCTTTCCCAAAAGAAATTGGCTAACGGTTGCAAAGAGTTTCGCGTTTTGAGCACAGTAGGAACTCCTGGTTGCTGTCCACATTGAGGTGCGTCAGTGTGTTCGACTGTTGAGGCGCACTCAACGGTGCCCAGCCGCATGGTTCAATGGTGCGCACAGTGCTCTAATGCCTACAGCTGCAGTGGCAAGAGTGTTTGAAACTATTTCAAATTAACGATAGAAGAGCTGTTACAAATGGGTGAAGAAATTGTGTTCGCGGCGCACTGACACTGATAGGCAGCATTTGTACTCATCCCTCTAGTGTGTGCTGCTCCCGTTGGGCAGCAGTGCTGCCTGCAAGTTGCCGCTATACTGCATTTGTTAAGACAGGTGCAAAAAAAATCTTAAAACAAGCAACCAAAAATCAGCCAATGTCAAGGTAAGGCAGCTCAGATGCCACCGCATTACTGAAATGCACATGACAGCTGCTGCCACTTGAAAAATAAATAGCCAGTTGCGGTGTGTGTGAAGTTCTAACCTGCGGCCACAAAATCAGTTTCGGTGCCCATGTATTATAATTACAGATGTATGCACTGAAATTTCGTCCAGCGAGTTAAGTGCTGCTGTTGACAGGCAACGCGCGCTCGCATCATGTGCAACATGCTGCTAGGCGCACAAAGCATGCAGCGTTGCATTTGGCATTTGTGAACCTCTCGCCGCGGTCGGCACCAAAGCCAATGGGTGCTACATTGGATAGGTGAAGTGACACTCTCCACCCCATGTGAGCATAGGTAGATGCACCATTTTGACACTTGCGTTCTTGGTATTTTGCATTCAAAAGGTGGCCGGAATGCCCTACATGTGTGTGCGCAGCAAAACATGACACACGAGGTGGTCATATAGGCTCTCCACCTGGATGGAAGCAGAAATATTGGCAACACTCTTACCTGCATGTACGATACCATGTATCAGCCCTTCTATTACTCCAGAGTTTATTGGTAAACTCCCTCCAGGGGCATGATGCCTATTACATCCACAAGATGGTACCACCGTCACGTCTCACCGTGTACTTCGTTGCTTGTGTGGTCGTCATGTACTGTAGAATGGGAGCCCTGTTCGCTAGCCGGGGCCAAGGGGCTGAGCGGCGGCGCTGGGCGGGCCGCCATGTGTCAGCCTGCGAGGGACGAGCGACGGCAAGCACGCAGGTTGCACGTCAAGGAGACCACAGGCGTCGCCATGCGCCACCAAGGGTGTTTGGATGCTGCTGGTCAAACTGCGGTGGTGCAGTAGTGGCTTGCTTGCTGCACGTACGTGGCAAGTGTGCATGCAGCAGACGAGACGACTCTGGCGGTGCAGCCTCACGAAGAGTGCATTGAGCAGCAAGCCTGCTGCCTGCTGCTGCCCTGCGCCCCCCCCCTTGCCCACGCGCCACGACAAGCGGCAGCAGCAAGCCAACAACCAGCAAGTTGTTTTTGTTGCTGCAAAAAAAACAG
This sequence comes from Ophiocytium majus, assembly GCA_032358315.1. NCBI lineage: Eukaryota > Xanthophyceae > Mischococcales > Ophiocytiaceae > Ophiocytium > Ophiocytium majus. Next base: position 4,684 of record JAULBY010042854.1, read on the forward strand.
CCTAACTGACGTTTCGACACCCACACGCCAAGGCGGGGGGGGGAGCCCCGCGAAGGCGCACGAGTGAGGGCAGCTCGCCTGTGCTGCGCCACTGGGGTGCTGGGGCAACCATGGGGGCTGCTGCTGATCCACCCATGGCCGCGTTGCGCAGCAAGCGTCAGCGAGCTTCAAGCAAAAATCCAACGGCCAAAGAAACATGCGCATAAAGATTCCAAAGGTGGAAGCATGCGAGGACGCTCACCTCTGCGCAGCGTGGCTGCGGTGGTGGGGATAAGCATGGAGGCTGCTGCCTGTGAGGTGGTGGGTGGCTGCAGGGTTTGCACACGCGTGTGCCCCCGGTGTCAGCTGAGGTGTTTCGAGTTTGCACGCGTCAGCTGAGGTGTTCGAGCAAGTACGTTGCAAAACACAAATACAGCAGCAGCCCTGCCAAGCTTGGCAACAGCATGACCCGACTTCACTCACTCCATCCTCCTACTACACCCACCACCACCACCTCAACAATGAAGGCCGCCATCCTCGCCGTCGCCGCCCTCGCGGCCAGCACCGAGGCCTTCTCCTTCATCGCCCCCATGCAGGCGCGCGTGGCCCGCCCCGCCTCCTCCCTCAAGATGGCGGATGTGGTCGACACCCTCGCCGGCCTGCAGGGCCCCGTCCTCTACTGGGGCTCCTTCGGCGTGCCCCTCGGCCACGAGGAGAACGACATCAAGGGCTACGATGACTTCCACCACTTCACCAAGGCCCTGAAGGACACCGGCGTGGCCGACGAGCTCAAGAGCGGCGGCCCCTACACCATCTTCGCCCCCACCGACAAGGCGTGCGAGGAGTTCAAGGGTGAGATGACGGCCGCCCTCGTCAAGAACCACATCCACGTGGGCAAGCTGCCCCTGGCCGCCATCACCGCCGACGTGCCCACCATGTCGGGCACGCTCGAGTACGGCCGCCGCTTCCGCAAGACCTTCCTCGGCGAGGCCATCGTGGGCATCATCTCTGCCGGCGCCTCCTGCGGCCAGACCTACCCGGTGGATGTGCCCGCCGACAACGGTCTGATCCACGGCATCAACGCCGTGCTGGAGCTGTAAGTCTAGTCAGGCGTAGTGCCTGCCCGCCGTCTCCCCCCCCCCTGAGTCGTAGATGTAGAGCTGCATCCAAGGTTGCACTGCTCGTTGAACGTGCATCTTTTCTTTTCAAGATCAAAGCCTGCAGGGTCTCGCAGCCCGGCAGCAGCACACGGTGCGCATGTGCGCGACACGACCCCTGTTGTGTGACGTTAGCAAATGTGCCTGACAGCTCGTCCCCAGACTTTCAGGCCGAACACATGCCCCGGTGAACCTCTAGCAAGTGAATGAGCACGCGCTGCAGCGCTGCGCTCTCCAATTACTGCTAGGTTAATAAAACATCGGTTACACATGAACACACATGGTGGTGCGGATACAGTCTGGAGGATATTGCTGCCTTGCCTTGCCTTGCCAGTGTTTGCGCGCTGCTGCCTGCGTTAGTCCGCTGCTTGTTTCGTGTGCCTGCTGCCGCTGCACTCGCAATTGCGCAGTTGCTCCTGCGCGCCACTGTTGTCCGCGCCGCCCGCCCCAATGTGCTTGGTTGCATCGCATCCAGTGGTATGGCAAATGTGTGTGCGTGGGTCATCACATGTGGGATTGTGCATGGGTGCAGTGTGTGCGCGTGCTTGCTGCTTCACGCTGCGCGTGCCTGCATCTGGGACGACACAAGGTGAGTGAGTACTTCACATATTCCCTTTCCTACTAATAGTACACAAAACATGAATCATACTTTCGTAGAAGTACATATACACAGTTGACTTGAGGTGCATGATAAAAATGCAGTAGTTAATCCAGTAAGGCCGCCGCTAATCGCCGCCGCGATTAGCGGCAGCGGCAGGGGAGCGCGCCACGGCGGGGGCGGCTGTGTGGGATGGTGGCGGCAGCGGGCGAGTGCATGCTGCGACGGCCAGTTGGTGGGCGTGTGTGGCGGCGGTGATGCGGCTGCGGTGGGGGGCTGCGGTTCGGCTGAGGCTGATGCACTGCAGGTGTGGTCGGGTGGCATTAGCAAGCGCCGCAGCAGGTGAGTGGCGCCTGGCGTGGCGCGCTGACTGCGGAGGCGGGAGCCCGCCCTCCAACATCAACACTTTCACGTTGCTGACCTCAATGTTAACTTACACGTTAGCTGAAAGTGTCGATGTACTACTAAGTATGCACAGAGCGCAGCGCCCACACTAGGGTGTCACCCCTGCACCGGCAGTGCTAAAATTTGTAAACACTTGTTGAAGTACACCGCTTGTTTGCCCCAACACACGGGTTTTTGGTGCAAGTGGGCGTGTGATTACCGCTGCGTGAACGGGGGGACAGCAGGGGCCGTGCTTGTGCACAGGAGCATTTGCCTGCTACCATGCGGCATATCACATGTGGTGACAGGTGGCGTGCCCTTGTTGCCGTGCCCACAGCGCTGCGTAATTACGACGCTCTCTCTCTCCTTGCCCTGCGGCGCATGCCTGCAGGCCGATAGCAGTCATGTGCTGCTCAGAGCAGCATGTCAAACCTGTGTTATACTCTCACCGCTGCCAGCACTTATGTTCTGCTGAGCACTGTCAGGGTGTCGCACTTGAACTAAGTTGTGCAGTACTGTAGTAGCTGCTCACGAGGGCATCGGCGCAAGTCATGTTCTTTAGCCCGTTGCGACCAAGCAACACAAGCAACACAACGTCGCCGGGCCAGTGTTGGTTTTTAATTCCCCAGGTCGCTGCCAAACTAGATTTGCCATACTGCATAGAAGTACATGAACATGTGGCCTCAAATGTGTACATGTACATGTACATACACATGGGGCTGTAATTCATTAGAGTAGTGCTCTGGCAACATGCCAGCCCTCCCTTAGTGTACGCAATACTGAGCATTGCCAGCTCTTTCGCCACACCTGTCTGATCCCTTTTTCTGGTCACGCGCACCATGTGCAAAGGGCTTTCCGCGCCCTAAGCGGAGTTTAATAAAAGTACATACACCAGTTTCCCGTCTTTTTTGACCCCTACACCTGTGGACAGGGGAGGATACTGTACCACATAGGCTGCATTATTTGTTGTTGTTTGTGGGTGCGCAACCCGTTGCGCAGGTTGGACTTGTGACCGTGCAGGAGGCCAGGTGACGCAAACCAGCATGGAGCAGTGGCCCTGCCCGGCCCTGTTCAGACATCGATATGCTGACACCGTTGCACAGTCGACAACAGTAACGTGCCGCGAGCAGGCAGGCTTCAGTGGCCTGCAGGCTGCAGTAGGACGCCTCAACCTGTAGTTGTGGTTGAAGTTGCCTGAGCAACCTACATGGTGTGTTGTTGAAGTAAATGGCTGTTGTTGAAGTACATTGCCGTTGTTGAAGCAAGTGACCATTATTTAAGTAAATGGCCGTTGTTGAAGTGAATGACCGTTATTGAAGTGAATGGCCGTTGTTGAAGTAAATGGCCACGACCGGCTCTGTACAGGCGTACGCACGCCTGTGCATGTGATGTGCAGTCAACAACAGGAAAGTGTCTCAAGCAGGCAGGCTCAGCAGCCAGCAGGTTAGACGCCGCAACCTGAGTTGAGGTTGAAGTTATCTGAGCGACCAACTCAGTACTGTGAAGGTATTAAAATGACACACTTTAAGTACATGAATTGACGTACTTGTACTTGAAGGAGTGAACTTGTAATCATACTTCGGAAGGACATGTATTTCCTTCTTGAAGTATGTTATACTACTTCGTATGTACACATGTACATGAGTATACATGCATGTAATACTTATGACTCTGTACGTGTGGGCGGCCGGCAGACTAGAGCTCTCACCCTGTGGTTCAGGTTTGTTCATTAGTTCAGAGACGCACAGTCATGTGCGCACCGGTTGAGGTTGAACTGGCCTGCGCTGCCAAATACAGTAGTTATATGATTCAAGTTCGAAGTATACTTCAAGTAGGTCGTGCAAAGCCGGCATGGAGCAGTGGCCGTGCGCGCCCGCGTACTGCGTAGACGTACTCACAGCTTTGAGCTGGCAACAACAGTATTCCAGTACCAAGGTACCACAGAAGTACTACATGCTTTTCAGACACATGAGGCTCAGCCCTGTCAGGGGCTCACCAGATGGCACTGCCGGCACGTGCCATCGAGTACATGGTGGGGTGTGGGGGCAACGGTGTGGTGCGAGGAGCTGGGTGGGGATGGAAGCAGGTACCCTGGGACATGGGACGGTGATCCACTAGAGTAGTGAGTGGCAGGATGCCAGGCTTACATCAAAGTGCACAGTGCTGAGCATGGTCATCGTGTTGGCTAGCAACAGGGGACAGCATGTCTGTAGTCATGCGTTTCCCACTCTTGCGTGCCGTGAGCACAGGGCTTTCTGCCCCTTAAGCGGGGCTTGGTAGCAGTACACTTCTTCGTGCTTGAAGTGTATGTATGTGTCCCGGTGTATATGACCCGGTGTAGGCGACGGACTAGGCTCTGGTGCCATGCGGCACTAGAAGGACTGCGTAGGCCACGATGGTACGAGGCGCAATCTGTTTGACATGCTGCGTCAGTCACACACCATGTGCACTGGGGCTTTCGGCGGCCCAAGCCAAGCCTGATAGAAGTGCTGCTACATACTCTCTGAAGCCCTTCGCAAGTAATGCCTGCGTGTTTTTATGAGGGCTAGCTGTTGACGAGCATGCCCGCACATCGACGAGGGTAATGGCAATGGTGGCATCACAAAAAAGTCGACATGTCTGCCGTGGTCTTCCACTGGCAGGTCAGAAAACTTGCCCATGTAGTCGACTTCTACAGAGCATACTGAAGTACATGTAACGCAATCTTCAAAGACCCTTTTAACTTAAAAGTGCATGGAAGTATGCAGTGCTTCATGCTTATACTCGAAGTGTGTGTAAATACTTCAAGAAGTTCTTCTACTACTAGTACTAAGTACATACGCGCCACGTCCACAGGGCTTTCCGTGCCCTTAGCGGAAATTCATGTATGAATATGAATACACTAGAATGGTTGCCTCATGAGTCATGAGTCGTGACACTGAGTGCTCAGCACAATACTACGCAGTGTAAGTATGTGCAGTGTGCAAACAGAGTCACTGTTTAACACACACACAAACAAACACACCCCTCATGCGCATGCCATGAGCACAGGGCTTTCCGGCCCCTAAGTGGAATTAAGAACTGTAGTATACACATTATGTGAATATATATGCACATGTAACAAATGTACTTCAAAGTATCAACAAATACCTTGCTGAGCATGACAGCCGCATGCGTGGCGGCAGTACTGCGCGCACCCCGTACACGTGTACGCACGGCGCGCCTAATGAACCAGACAACAAATGTACATATTGCTTGACACTACAAACCACGGTGCAAATAAAACTACTTCAAGTAATTCTTGAAGCAGTCTCGGTGTTGCCCTGCGGCTGGTGCCAGCGTCGGGGTATAGTCAGAGCAGTAGCAGGGAACTACGAACGTCTGGCCAAGTGGTGTGCTTACAGCTCTGGCAGTGCCCAGCATCATGGAGTGCACTTGGCCATTGCAGCAGCGGCCAACGCAAATGTTATCAAGGGAGGAGCAGCACCTGCGGACGCCCGCACGCTGCCATGTTAGGAACTACCTCAAGTCGAAGTAAGTGCAACTCAGGTGGCAAAAAAGGCAAAGCAGCGGGGCAGGCGGCGGAAGCAGCATCAGTAGGCATGGCGCGCGCAATCGCAGCTGTGCAGAGTCCGCGGAAACCATGTTAGCAACTGCCACACATGTGGACCACAAAAAAGGCAACGCTGGCGTCGCCGCCGGCAGTGTCATTGCGACTCGTCCGCCGCTCACTGTTGGTGGGCTCGGCGCAAGCACCATCAGGCCCAAATGCCGCAGGACCATCACCAGATGCCACAGGCCTCTCTGCAGAGGGGGGCGCAGCTGCGTGCGAACGCATGCCCTACACTATGCAACACCCACCGCTCTACGCATGCCGCTGCAGAGCTTGGTGGGAGGGGAGCCGTGTGCTGTTGGGCGCCCCTAGCCTCAGCGGCGCCGCCTACTGGCTGTACAGATTACATGCAAAGTGGGGCGCGGGCGGCGTGCTGCTGCGGGGCGTGGCGCCAGGGCGCAGCTGACGGCAAGCTCCCAGCTGCCGCTGGGACGCGATACCAACTTCAAGTTGAACTTGTACAGGTGCAAGTTGAAGTTGGCCCAACATCACCGCTCAGATCCAAGCCCGCCGACACTGAAGCTACCAAGTTCAACTTGAGGTTGCAAACTCCAGGTTGAAGTTGCCCCACCGCCGCCGCCGCCCCAGCCGCTGACCGCGCCCCACACGCCCGCGCGAGCACACCCCCGGTGCTATGGCGCAGCTCCACGCCCATCCCCTGGCTCTGCCGCCGCCGCCGCCGCACCGCCATCCACCACCGCCGCCCCCTTCCCTGGAGCCGCGTCCACCACAGCGGGCGGCGGCGGCGGCCGGGGGGGGAGCCCCCCCTCTGCCTCCGCCATGGGCACGCGGGAGACAGTGGTGGCGGTCTGCGCTGCGGCGGGTATGCCGAGGGGCGTTGTCATGTCGTCGATGTCGTCGTCCGCTCCGCCGCGGATGAACTTTGCGTAGCTGACGCGCTCGCACTCCCCCGGCTCGTCAAAGCGCGCGAGGAGGAAGGAGCCGTCCGCGCTCACCACCACGATGGTGTTGGGCTCCGCGCCAAAGGCGCAGATGCTGCGGGATTCGACGCCGCGCACCTGGGGGGGGTGGGGGGGGATGCAGGTGGGGTGTGTGGGGTGGGGTGAGCGGTTCGGCGCAGCTGGTGGTGCTGGGGTTGGGCAGGGCGTGGAACAAGTCCCGCTTTATCGTCTGTGCTCTTGATATTTTTGTCAACATTTATAAGCAGAATGCACAGATGCTGCGGGATTCAACGCCGCGCACCTGGGGGGGGTGGCGGGGTGGCGGGCGGGGTGTGTGTGTAAGGGGGTGGTGAGTTGTGGTGCATCTGGCGCACCTGGTGGTGCTGGGGGTAGTTTAAGGGTAGGAAAAGGGTCCCGTTTATCTTCGGCCTCCTTGGTATTTTTGTCGTAATAAGTAGCATGCGCAGACGCTGCGGTGTTGCTGGGGTTATGGGGTGGGGCAGGGGTAGTTATTGAGCACAGTCCAGTGCAGCAACTGTGAGAGGCCTGCAGCAAGGGGGCGCTGCCGCGCCGCCGGCTCGCCTCATGCTGGCTGGCGTGCCACCAGTTAGGAAAAAGTACCTTGCTGACCGGCAAAGTGCCAGCAAAAAAAAATCGGTGCATTTCTTGGCCCGAGATGAACGGCTTTGGAGCTGGCCAGAAAGCACCAACCTCCAGAGTGGCAGCAGGCCAGGCACCACGGGCGGGCTTACGCCGCCGTATGCGGCTTGCCTATGCTGGTGCGCACCCAAGATGGCAATGCTCAGCACTCTGTGTACTCCAGTGTTAGCCTACTACTTCAAGTATGTTGCTACGGCACTGTACTCTAGCAAGTAGATACGATGTGAGTACTTCGCAGCAAATTAAATGCTGAAAGACATGTGTACATGTCATCTACTACTTTGGTGTCGTGTTCCTGGTTTTACTTCTGAGTTTGCAAAGGTAGGGGTCAACCTGCTGCTATACCGCAAGGGCAGCTTACCGTCACTGAATGATGCTTCTTCAGCAAGTACCTCAACCACCATTCCGCTGCCTTGCCGAGTGCATAGCTTATGGAAGATGCACGTGCATACAGGTCCTTCAACCACGATGTGAGTGTAGTACGTACTGTACTTGAATACCAGCTTGTAAAGGAAGCCAACGGCTGGAGTCCACTGCCTGGGCAACCACATACTTCAAGAAGTACTTCTTGGAGTATACGTCAGTGATAGTACTAGCAGTATTAGAATAGGGTTACGTGTACAACTATACATGCGTACCTGGTGTATAAGCACTTGCCGTGAATATCGGAGTACAAAAGCCGCGCTAGCATACCCCCCACACCATAAGATCCCCCTGGTAAAATGGGTGAGGGGTGAATCACTGCGACTGAGCACATACAGTCTCTACTGTGCACCCTGACTGCACCACCAGGTGTCAACAGCTCAGCTGGTAGACAAGCGCAGCCAGATTGTTAGCCTGTGCACTATTGCCTGCGGCCCCACTTGTGAATAATTATAGGATATACTTTCTTTTTCAGTGCTTCAGAAGTAGAACATACTTCAGTAGCATGCAGCATGTACTCTACAGTATACTTCGAAATAGTAGTATGTACGAAGTATACATTAGTTGTATAGCATTTCGGCCGCCCGTTGCAAGTACGTGCTCTCACTGTTGGGTTAGTGTGGACACCATCTTAACAGCATCCTTGCCCTTTCACTGTTACCACTAGCGGCATAAATGAAGACTCAAGCACCAACTAAGTGCCGCAACTGACCGCAACTGACCCCCCCCCCCC
>JAULBY010042865.1:0-13111 GCA_032358315.1 Ophiocytium majus
GCGGGGGGGGGGCAAGCAGGGGCCTTGACACCAACCAGTGTGGCTCATGCATTAGACTTCAAAAAGTATTATAGGTACTACTTCTAGTAGTGCAACTTTGTCTAGGAGGTGTGTGCGGTTGTTGTGTGCGAGCTCGTATGCCTCGCACGGTTGACTGGTAAACCAAGTATAGGTGAGCACGTCACCCTCTCTGTTTCACTGCACCGGGCGATTGTAACCTATCGTATGGTGTCGGGTCTCTCTCAGCCTTGCCTACAGTATACTTCAGAAGTAGTAGTTCAGTGTGGTATGCGAACTGGCGCAGTCCGCATGGCTGGTACAGGCCACGTGGTTACCGTACATGCACATCTATGGTGCCTGCAAGCTGAGACTTACATATCGTTGTAGTGCTGGAGTGACATGGTATTCCGCCCGAAATCATGTGCCCAAGTCCTTGATATGGATGTGCGTGCGCCGCAGGTTTGCTGTGCGCGCGCGTGCTGAGCTATCACGGCGACACGCCGCGCGGCATGGTGGCACTACCATTGCTCATATCAAAGATCTGGTAGTACTGGGTTCATGTGGTCGAGCCGCCTGGAATTTATGTGCCCAATTCGTCTATTGGTTGTTCGTCTGCCGCACGCAGGTTCGCTGTCTGCGCGCGTGCTGAGCTACGACGGCGACACACCTCGCGGCATGGTGTCACAAGCATTGCTTGCAAACCAAAGACTTGCTTAATGTTGGCAAGTATTACTGGATTAATGTGGTCTGGCCGCATGAAATTATGCGCCTAACTAGTTGGTATGGATGTGTGTGTGCCGCAGGTTCGCTTTCTGCGCGCGTGCTGAGCTACTACGGCGACACTCCGCGCGGCATGGTGGAGTCGGCCGTGGAGTTCGCGGAGATCTGCCGCAGCCTCGACTACCACAACTTTGTCTTCTCCATGAAGGCGTCTAACCCCCTGGTCATGGTGCAGGCGTACCGCCTGCTGGCCGCTGAGCAGGTGCGCGTTTGCATGCCATGATGTGTAAGTACTTTGTAAAAAAAAATACTTCAGGACATCCTGTACAATTGTGTTCACAGTCGCCGCGGCCTGAACTACTACTGCTACCACAACTTCAAAGGTGACTTTGTCTTGTTCATGGCGGCGTCGAACACGCTGGTCATGGTGCAGGCGTACCGCCTGCTGGCCGCTGAGCAGGTGCGTGTTGCACGCCATGTTAATATTTTGAAGTATACGAGTACCTAGTAGGAGTATACTCCATTCATCCTTCTAGGCAGACATTTTTGGAAGTCTGCGGTGGCGTCAACACACACGCTACATGAAAGCTGTACAGGTATATACTTCAAAATATCTCAGATATGGTAGCTCTTATCCTAGTACTGTAGGATCAGTGCATGCGGTTGTGCGCAGTACCGTCGCGGGTGGGACCAACCCCCTACACATGGCTCCCTGATCCAGTTGCATGTATTGTGACAGTCTTGATTACCCCAACCAACGTATGTTTCAAGTAGACGGGCTCAACTTCGTTTTTTTGTGTGTTGCTTCGGTGCGTTTTAATTTTGTTTCTGCTAATCGCTCATATGCTTTGCCCAGCACACTGGTTGAACTGGTCACTTTTAGCAGACTGTGCTGGAGTTGAGCTGTGCTGATCTCTGCATGCGGCACTCGCTTGGCGTGCCGTGGCCGTGCATGTGCAGTACCGCCGCGGCTGGGACTACCCCCCCTGCACATGTCTCTCTGACTAGGTAACAGTTACATACACAACGACTTTAGCATCTTCTTCTAGAAGTAGCAGGCAAGCCACACTGGTTATTTTTCGCATGTGCTAAGTCAGACTGTAGTCAAGTCAGGCTCTGTTTTTTTATGCTTTTGCGCTGCCTGCTGCGTGGTGGCGCACAGTGCCGCCGTGGGTGGGACTACCCCCCTGCACATGGCTCTCCGGTTAGGTGCCAGTTAAATGTACTACTGTAGCAGGTACTACTATCTGAAGTAGCAAACTGGCGAAACTGGTCACTTTGTGCATGTGCTAAGTCAAAGTGTGAGTGCAAGTCGGGCTTCCCTAATTTCTGCTTTTGTGCCGCTTGCCTGGCTTGCTGCGGTTTTGTGCAGTACCGCCGCGGGTGGGACTACCCGCTGCACCTGGGCGTCACGGAGGCGGGAGAGGGAGAGGACGGGCGCATGAAGAGTGCCATTGGCATTGGCGCCCTGCTGCAGGTAACACCATACCTCAAAAGTACTTGAAAACCAACAACTACATATTTTGTGTTGGTGTACAGCACGTTGGTTTAAGACCCCCACATACCAGCACATACTTCAGTAGGTACATGTGGCGTGCATACAAGTGTATACAGGCTGCACCTGGGCGTCACGGAGGTCGGAGAGGGAGAGGACGGGCGCATGAAGAGCGCCATTGGCATTGGCGCCCTGCTGCAGGTAACACCATACTTTCCAGTACTTGAAGTATCCTTCGAAATACTTCAGAAGTAAGGTGTGCTACTAGTATACTTGAAGTATTTGTCATACTTGAAGTATGTGTCAGTGTATGCTATGCTGCGTCAAGTACCACACGCACGCGCGCACTTCTGATGCATTTTGGCGTGTATACAGGTGTATACATGGACGGGCTCATGGAATTGGCGCTCTGCTGCAGGTAACACCATGTACGTGAAAACTGAAGTCATATCGTGTTATTGTAACGGCTTGTCGATATGAAGTACCACATATTTCTGGCATTTCTGATACAGTTTGGCATGCATACGAGTTTATACACGGACGGGCGCATTAGGAACGCCATTGGCATTTGCGCCCTGCTGCAGGTAACATGCATGTATGCAACATATGGCACAAGTGTACATGCATGTCATTTGGTACTTGCACATGTTGTAGTACAGTGTACCATGTCATAGCTGAAGTATACGTGTGAGCTACCGTATACTGTGTACTCAGGTACAGTATTACATGCGGATGTCGGGTGTATACAATGTACTATACATATGGAAACTCAATCTAAGAGCGATAAACTCTAGGTCTGTCTCCCTACCGGTATGGGCCGCCACCCTGGGCGGACCAAAGGGGGTGAACAAAGCAAAGACTTGCGCCTAAGAAGATACATGTTTTGGCCACCATAATACGTGCACCATTAAGAGCCCCGCCCGAGATGAGGCACACGCACGCGCTGACACGTTTTTCCAAGACGTTGTGGCACTTGTGTGCGCAGTCACAAGGTGTGACACGCTAATGCCCAGTACACCGCTGTGCACCCCCACAGCTGCTGCTGTTGCCTTGTGCACTACAGTAGTACGCGCCAGATGGCCTGCCATGTCCCTTTCAGATCTGTAAGGCAGCTGGTAAAGGTCTTCCTTCTACAAAGTGCGTAGTACGAACCAGCGCATGTGTGCACTCGTAGAAGCCACGAGCTGCCGCACTCTTGTTGGTACTGTTTTTTGGTGCGTAGGGTGGTTTGGAACCAATGCCATTACGCACAGTACGGTAGTGTCAACTTACACGCTGCGGTATGCTATACAATCTTCTGTACCAACTCTGTGCGCGCAGGACGGCCTGGGCGACACCATCCGGGTGTCACTCACGGAGGACCCTGAGTACGAGCTGGAGCCTTGCCGGACCCTCGCCAACATTGGCAAGGCCAAGGTACGCGCACATGAACTCCTTACTGCTACTGTACTATAAGATTTTTGTTGCAACCGAGTGGGCACGCGGTGGTACGTAAATTGACTCATTTGCACGTGTGGGTGTGCAAGAGCCCATGCCATGCATGCCAGCACGCTCATGCCCAAGGCAGACGCACCGAAGTGTGCATGCAACCATCTTCTGCCTGTTTATAGCCATGCCAGCACTGATGCGGCGCACGCGCACAAGACCACATCATAGCCGCCTCGCCATGCAACGCGCCGCGGCGGTGCCACCCGCTGCTGCTGAGCAGTTCGCAACAATTTTGCCCAACTTGCACGCATCCCCCCCCTGGCCCACCAGCTGCTCAGCACCTCACACCTGTTTTTTTGTTCCCGCTGAGCACCAGCTGGATGACGCAACCACCCGCTGCTGCTGAGCACGCCACGCCTCCCTTATGTTACCTTCACCTGCTGCTGAGCACCTTACCAGCTCTTTTTTTGTTCCCGCTGCCCGCCGCTGAGCACCACGTGGATGACGCAGCTTGCCACCCGCCGCTGCTGAGCACGCCACGCCTCCCAGCCGACCTCTTGCTGAGCACCTCACACCTTTTTATGTGCCCGCTTGCTGCTGAGCACCAGGTGGACGAGGCCGCCAGCCGCTGCTGCTGAGCACGCCACGCCTCCCTTACCCTTACCCGCACCTGCTGCTGAGCAAATCATCACCTGTTTTTTCTGTGCCCGCGTGCCGCTGAGCACCAGGTGGACGAGGCTGCCGCGAGCGCCGCGGTCCCCAAGTTCACGGAGCGCGCACGCAACTTCCAGTCCTTTGAACGCCGCCGCGGCGACCTCCCGTGCCAGAAGGCAAGTTTTTTGCTGCACCGTCTGCGTCTGCCGTGCACTTCGGCTTGCTTGGTACCGCAGCAGCAGCTCTACTGAGCAAGAGGAGGGGCGTTGGGGAGAGGAGGGGGGTACGGGGGTTGGGGCCAGCTGTTTTGGTTTGCACCGCAGTACAGTAGGAGCACTACCGAGCATGTGGAGGGGGGGAGGGGGGCGTGCACGCCACATTGCACCCACTGAGCGCCGCCGCTGCAGCCTCCCTTCCTGGAAGGCACTTTTGTGCCGCTTGTAGCTGCATCACTACCGCCACTCCTGCTGGTGCTGCAGCCCCTCTCTCTGCTGCTGCTCCTTTACTGACGCCGCCGCTGCCGCTGCCACCTCCGCACGTGCCTGCTGCTCCCCGCCCTGCCTGGCCACATGCATTCCGTTCGGATACGCCGTAACTGTCACACTGCCGTCTGTTACGACAGGAGACGGACCCCGTGGACATCCGCGGTGTCCTGCACCGTGACGGCTCCGTGCTGGCCGCGATCAGCCCTGCCGACCTCACCAAGCCGGACCTGCTCTACCGCAAGCTCGGCTGCAAGCTCGCCGTCGGCATGCCCTTCAAGGTGAATTATGTGTTTTGTTACAGTAGCTGAGGTAGCACAGGGAGATAGTATTGTGCAACACCATGCATATTCAATGCACATCTTACGTGCTGGAGTGTACTTCATATGTACTGATGTAGATGTATCTGTCACTGTCACCCCTTGTATACTACTACTAGTAGTATGCGGTATACCACGACAATCATTTGTTTCAGATACATGTGTATACTTCAAAGAAGTGTCACACGGTGTGGCCAGAGAGAGTGCCGACTTTGCAACACCACCAGAGAATGCCGCAACCGGTGCGGCAGCTACACAGCCGCACGACACACAAACGGCACGACTTCAACAGGTCAACTTCAACACCGGTCTTCCTGCTGCTTTGTCTGCTGCTGTGCGTGTGTGTGTCTCAGGACATTGCCACGGTGGACTCTGTGTTCATGCGCGAGGTGCCGGCGGCGGACGACCGGCAGGCGCGCACCGCACTGAGGCGCCTGCAGGAGGTGTGCGCGCGCGTTTTTCTGTTTATCGTGCGCCAAGTGCTGAAGTTCCCTTCTCGCCAGTCTTGAAGTTGGCGTGCTACTGCAAGTAAAAATGTCGAAGTAGGATGCCGGCGACGGACAGCCGGCAGGCGTGCACCGCGCCGAGGCGCCAGCAGGAGGTGCGCCGTGCGTTTTAGTTTATGTGTAGCCCCAAGTCAAGTATTGAAGGTACATTCTTGCCAGGCTTGAAGTTGGCGTACTACTGAATTGAAGAAGCACCGGCCGCGGACAGCCGGTACGTGCTTAGCTGGCAAATTCAGTAGCAAGCGGATTGCTGAGCCAGTCGCTCTGAACAAGGTGTGGAGGGTGCAGGATTACCGAGTACCCCACACAGGAGCCACATGCGCACATGCTGGTCGAACAACGTTCGTACAGTGTACCTGCGGCGTACATACGTCGTATACATCAACCCCGTATACTACATAGTACATATCATTCTTGAACATGCCTTTTTGTGCAACCCTACATCTGCACCACCAGCTGCTGAGCACGCCTGCCCCCCCACCTCTGCTGGTGCGTGACTTGTGCTGAGCAGGTGGGCGTGGGTGTTTCTTATGATGTACTACATAAAACGGTGCACATGCTTGGTACATCAATGCCGTACATCGTCCGCAGAAATACTTTGCTGCGCACCTGTACATCCGCACCCCCAGACTGCTGAGCACACCTGCCCCCCCGCCTTTGCTTGTGCTGAGCAGGTGGGCGTGGGCGTTCTGGCGCCCATCGAGGTGCTGCGCGCCACCCCCCTGCCCAACTCCATTGCCGTGGTGACCCTTGAGGAGTTTGATGCGGCTGGCGGGAAGGTGCAGCTGCCGGAGGGCGCGCTGCGCGTGGTGGTGTCTGTCACGGTGCGTCCATCTACTTCAAGTACACGTACTACGTAGTATATTCCGAAGTACCAGGTATATAGATGTGCATACGTGGAAGTACGTCCAAGTTTTTTACACATATACTTACAAGTACTGAGTGACTCTTGAGGAGATTTGATGCGGCTGGCGGGTAGGTGCAGCTGCCGGAAGGCGCTCTGCGCGTGGTGCTGTCCGTCACGATGTGTTCATCTACTTCTTCTTCAAATATGCGTATACTCCGAAGTACCAGGTGGCGGCCCCTACCAGCGGGGAGACCTAGCGTTTATCGCTTCTAGATGAGTTTTCATATAGATGTGCATATGTTGAAGTACTTCAAAGTACACCGTACATAAATTGAAGTACATGGTCTTTGCGCTGCTGGAGACGCCCACGGGCGTGTCGCGCAGCTGTAGTGAAGTATTATGTGCATGTGTACATGCATTTGTAACATGTTAACACTTGAAGTTTAACCCCCCCCCCGAACTTCAACTTCAACAGGGCACGGAGAGCGACGCGGCCCTGGCGCGGCTGGGCGCGGGCTGTGAAGCGGTGTTTGCGCTGCTGGAGACGCCCGCGGGCGTGTCTCGCATACACGCGGCGCGGCGCGTGTTCCAGTCGCTCTCGGACAACGACTCCGCGCTGAGCATTGTGCACCACATGCGCATGCCAAACGCCAAGCAGCTCAACAACGACCAGTTCATCCTCACCGTTGGCAGCGAGGTGAGCGGCGCGCGTCTGGATTTGCGGTCGTATCGCCTGATGTAGTCATGGAGGTTTGTGCTGCTGCAGTGTGGTTGCGTGCGGGCGCCGCGCTGGTGGACGGCCTAGGCGGCGGCGTCATGCTGGAGGTTTGCACTTTTTACCTCTCCAGGCCTGCTCTCACGTAGTACCTAGCACAAGCCTTCACACCCAAGTTTCCTGATAAGATACTATGTAGTACTTCTGAAGTATATATGAATATTTTTCGCCTCTTGTCACATGTTTTTCATGTGCGCAGGCGAGCGCCGCGCTGGTGGACGGCCTGCCTTTATTTACACCCTTGTAGTTTTCGCCTCTTCAAGCCTGCTCTCGTGTAGGACTACTAGCATAAGCCTTTACACCCAACTTTCCTCATAAGTACACGTGTGTATATAATGTCACCTTTTTTAACATGTTTTCATGTGCGCAGGCGGGCGCCGCGCTGGTGGACGGCCTGGGCGACGGCGTGATGCTGGAGGCGCCGGGCATGGACCTGGACGCCCTGCGCACGACCTCCTTCGGCCTGCTGCAGGGCTCGCGCATGCGCAACACCAAGACGGAGTACGTCAGCTGCCCCAGCTGCGGGCGCACGCTGTTCGACCTGCAGGAGGTGAGCATGGTGGCAGTTGCAGGGGTGCTCAGCTGAAACGGGTTGTTGCAGTGGTGCTCAGCAGCAGAGTGGCAGCAGTTGTGGCAGTGCTCAGCAGCTGCGGCAGCGGCCTGCTGCAGGGCTCACTGAGACGGAATATGTCAGCTGCCCCAGCTTCGGGCGCACGCTGTTCGACCTGCAGGAGGTGAGCGTGGTCGCAGTAACAGCTGCAAAGGTGCTCAGCAGCAGAGCGGAGGCAGTTGCGGTGTGCGGCAGCTGCGGTAGTGCTCAGCAGGGGTGCCAAGCGGCAGCGACTGACTTGCCCAGCAGACATGCGGCAGTCGCGGACTGTGCTTGCCACCCTTCACCCTTGTTGCCAGTAGTTGGGCATGTAACTCGAACTTCCATGCCTTACACTGCACATCTCACTCACATTGCTTTCTGCTGACCGCCACCCCCCCATCTCTGAACCTCAATATACAGAAGTTTATATCGGTGCGCACACGCCCTCTTGTCTCTATGACTAATATACAAACTTCAATACTTGCAACTTCAACATCTCACAGGTGACACAGCAGATCCAGGAGCGCACTGGGCACCTGCCGGGCGTGTCCATTGCCATCATGGGGTGCATCGTCAACGGTGTGGGCGAGATGGCTGACGCGGACTTCGGATACGTGGGCGGCGCGCCTGGCAAGGTGCGTGATCCTCATAGTTGAAGTTGAAATTACCTCTAGTTGACGTTACAACGTGTTGTCATGCGTCGTGGGCATGGGCGAGATGGCGGATTCAGTCTGACTTTGGATTTGGGGGCGGCGCGCCTGGCAAGGTGCGTGATCCTCACAGCACAGTTGAAGAATTCACCTCCAGTTGAAGTTACAATTTCTGGTTGGTGCGCGCATTGCGTTGTCAATGGCATGGCAAACTGGCCGACGCAGAATTTGGATGCTTGTCGCGCCCGGCATGGTGCGTGCGACTGATAGTTGAAGAATTTTCTTTCAGTTCAAGTTACAGATTATGGTAGGTACGGGCAATGTGTTGTCATGCGTTGTGGGCAAGATGGCCGACGCAGACTTTGGATAGGTGGCCGGCAGGTCTGGCAAGGTGCACGCTGCTCACAGTTGAAGTTACAGTTGAAGTGTGTGGCCTCGTTGCTGCGCGGTGGGGCGGCATCACGCCACACGCACATATCTAGGGTTGCCGGAATCGTAATCGTAAAAAATACCGCCTAGTAATTACGCTACGACTTTCGGCGTAATTCTGAAGCGGGCCGTAAAAAGGGTAATAGCCCGAACAGCAACATACACACATTCACAGCAGCTCTAGGGCGGCTAGGGGAGGGGGCGGGAGGCGGCTGCGCAGGCACACAGCACGCAGCATGTCCGCTGCTGGTGCAGCAGGTGCGTGTGGCGCCGCCAGGGTGGCGGGTGTCGATGGCACTGCGGGTGGTGGCTCGAGCACAGGTGCCGGCAGTGCTGAGGGGGGCACTGGTGATGGTGGCGGCTTGCGCCTACCACAGGCTGGCGTCGAGAGCGCAGTAGAGAACCTTGTCCGGAAGCTGCGAGCCACCAAGGAGGCGGGCAAGCTGCCCTGGACTACGTTCATCGCCATTGACGACTCTGAGGGTGTCAACGTGTACCTGGTGTGTGAGCTTTGCCACAAGCACTTTGGTGCCAGCAACCTCACACACACGGCAAAGCAGCACAACACCCCCGGCGCCGACGGCATTCCGAGCTGCAAGGGGAGTGGAGGGGACGGAGAGGAGCGCGGCGGCAAGCTTGCAGGGTGTTCCACGCGTCAGCAGCGCAGCGCAACGGGCGCTAAGCAGCCTGGCCCACTTAATCTTCACCATTAGTGTGGGCCTGTATCTGATCGAGGACCCTTCGCTAGTGCGAGCTTTTGCTCACACGGGGGTGCAGCTGCCCGGGCGCACGGCGCTGTCTACACGTATGCTGCTGTACTCTGCATGCTTAGTATTCCATTACGATTTTTACGTTACGTTACGTAATGCTACGATTACGATTACGTAGTAATTAGCAAAAATATTACGATTCCGACACCCTTCACATATCCTACAGTAGGGCACACACCGGCATCGCAGGGTACCATGTCTTACTCTTGCAGTTGACACACAGGCAACGTGTAATGCTCGCAACAGCGCACACGCCATTTGGCCTGCCGCGAGTGGAACCGCTCAAAGCTTGTTCTAGACAGCACTTCCTGCTTGGAGAATGTGCGCCGGACTGCACTCATGCAAATCCTTTGGGGGCCCAGCGGCTGGCGGAGCGCCTACTGACAGGTTTTGTCTGCGCTGCTGCTGCCGCGGGTGCGCCGCTGCGACTGGACCCGTTCGGCTTGAACAGATGGACTGCGGCTGGTCAAAAATACTTCTAGAAGCATTTCCTTTCAGGTGCTGTATTCCATTGGCAGTACAATGACTCTGGTGTACAGTATTACTTTTGTTTACCACTTTGGTGGGACCACGGATTTTGCGCATCAAGGTTTATTAGCCTGCGCTGCTGCACCGGCGCTGCTGCAATTTGACCCCTTCGGCGAGAACAGGTGGACCTTTACGTGGGCAAGGAGATGGCGCTTCTGAAGTATTTCCTTTTGGGTGCTGTATTGTCGGCAGTATTATTATTTTGGCATTCCTTCTGTTCACGGTTTTGGTGGCTCCACACACTAAGGTTTAACCTGCGCTGCTGCACCGGCGCTGTGCCATTTGACCCTTTCGACGTGAACAGGTGGACCTGTACGTGGGCAAGGAGATGGTGCAGCGCGCCATTCCCAACGAGGAGGCGTGCGACGCCCTCATCCAGCTGATCAAGGACAACGGCCGGTGGAAGGTGCGGTTCCGTGCAATCTGCCGTTAGATGTGTATATATACGGTATGCATATACATTACATCATTCCATGTACATGTATGCACATGTAGTTGATGAATACACTTAAAAGCACAGGCGTGCAACGCCCTCATGCAGCTCATCACGGACAGCGGTCGGTGGAAGGTGCGGCGGCCTACTCTACCTGCTCTGTGGAATCTGCAGTGCGTGATGCAGTGCGTGAGAGTATCACACTACTGTAGGACTATGTTCACTTGCACTGGAAGCTCTGTATGCATACATGAAGACATAACGTGTAAACCAGTAGCACGTCATGTACAGGCATGCGACGCCCTCGTCCAACTCATCAAGGACAACGGCCGGTGGAAGTTGTGGCGACCTGCTCTGTGGAATCTGCAGTACATTCTGCAGCGCCTTGTAGTATCATATCATACTACTGTAGGACTACGTGTACATGTGAACTCCAATTCATACACAGCTTCAACTCATTCCGCTGTTCTGCGCCCCATCTGCCACCGCCTCTGCTGAACAGGAGAAGGAAGTGGAGGAGGAGCCCGCGCCGGTGGCCATGGCCTAAGTTTACCCCACACCAGTGCTGCAGCAGCGTGTCAGCAACGGCATCAGTATTGCACGAGCCCTTTCCCGGCCAGGCCGGGCTTCGTTGGTGGCCCCACTGTAGCCCCCCAAGCTGGAGCTACCAGGTGCTCAGCAGAGGCCTGTCTTTGAACACGCATGGCCCCAGGCTGTGGGGTAGACACTGCTGCCTGGTACATGCGCGGCACGCTGATGCACACGGTGCTGGCACCCCTCTCAAACCTGGTCGGCAAGGCAGGCTGGCGAGCGGGTTTTGCCATGGGTGGAGGTGCAGGCGTGTGTACGCGTGAGCTGATGCGGCGTGTGCGCATTAGCTCGCGTCGCAACAGGAAAGGGGCGTTTCATTATGATTGCGAGTTACGGAATAATCGTTGGGGGGTTTGGGGGTGAGCGGGGGGGGCGCGTGTGTGCGCCACTTTTGCGGCCGGCGGTGTGCGCGCGAGCAGAGGGCGCGCGCCGCTTTCGGTGCAAGAGGAGGGGAAAATCTGAATCATTGTTCTCAGCTTTCCCCCAGCCAATAGCTCATTGGCTCCGCTGACGTTTGCATGTCATGTGTGCTTCTGTCTCAAGTCGGTACGATTGTTTCCATGCCAGGAGACCACTCTTGTGGGGGGTTTTGCGTGCAGCCTTGCGCGATGCACAATGCGGGACTTTCCAAAAATGTGGTGGTCGGTCGCGGTGCTACTACATGCAGTACTGCATTTGTTGCACCACAACGAGCGTGGCAGCTGCGTCAGCGTGTTCACCGCACGGTCGACCCATCACAGTCATGCGGCATGCAGAAACGTGGGATGCACAACATGAGGTGCCACTCCAACACCGTGGCAGCAACGGCAGGGCAGTGCTCACTTGTATAGAGCGTAAAAATGGGCATGTCTTGCAACCACGGTGTCTCATTGTCTGCGACGTAGTATATGTGCCAGGCCATGTACATGGACAGGAGGGCCCCCCCGGCGGCATCGTACACAAAACCCACAAAACCAATGCCCCTCCAACCCCCCTCCCCCCACCCCCCCCCTTCCCCCCCGCTCTTGCAAGCGCTGCGCACCCTGCATATGACAGTGTGTTGCGCAAACAACCAGAGACACGCATATGCCGTCCCGCCAAAGCGCACAGTCACACACCCCCGCCCCCCTGTTTCTGGCCTGTGCTAAAGCAACCAGCCATGTCTTTTTGTCTAGAGTGGCAGCTACCGGTGCCGCCGCTGCCTCCCGCCGCTCGCACAGCATATGATTGCACACGGCATGTTACTGCGCGCTGTGCCCCCGTCCCTCGTGTCAGCGCCGCTGCATGCTCAGCACTGCCGCTGCATCTCGCAAACCCCCTCTTGCTGACAGTGGGGCACCCACACACCCACCCACAACCCCACCCAGTCCCTCCCCTCCCCTTAACCGCAGGCACCAGCGCCTGACACCTTCTCATGCTTAGCCAGCTGCCACGTCCCGCTGCTGCTGAGCACGTGCGACCACTGCCGCTGTTGAGCACAGACGCGTGCGGAGCGTCTCTGTGGACAGGTCGGTTGCCGTAGCATTGTACCGCCGCCCCCTGGCACGCCTGCTGCAGGACGGTCGCGTACTGTCAGCGGCCGCAACACCAACAGCGGCAGGGTACGCAAGCGGCAATCTGCCTCACCCCAGCCTGAGCCCACCCACGACAGCAGTCACTACCTCACAAAACCACCACTTTTGCAAGACCCCCCCTCACCCCCCTCGCCGCCCCTTGCCGCCGGCGCCACCCTTGCCCCCGCACCTGGCGCCGTTGTGCGCCGCCATCACTCGCGCCAGCGCCACCTGTGCGCGCCTCTTCAGCTCTGCCACAGGCAGCCCCGTGCCGCCGCCTGCCGCCGCCGCCGCCACAGCGCCGCCGCCCCTGCGCTGCGCCACTGCCGCCGCGCGCTTGTTGGAGCCGCGCTGGGCGC
>JAULBY010042876.1:0-13107 GCA_032358315.1 Ophiocytium majus
GGGGGGGGGGGGGGGGGGGGGGGGGGGGGGGGGGGGGGGGGGGGGGGGGGGGGGGGGGGGGGGGGGGGGGGGGGTGTAATGGTGGGTGACGCGCTGTGTCGCCCAGAACTCCGTTGGCCATCATGAAAAAACGACTTGAATTTGATGAAGTACAGTCACCGATTTTGAACTGCAACTACAGTTTGTCGGCTGTCCTGTGGCCGGCCGGTCCCCACTTGGCACTCTTTGTCAATATGCCATTTGCATTGCAGCAAGTTGCTACTGCACCGTCCCTCGGCGGAGACACTATCACCCCACCCAGCCCTAAGTGGGGCGGCAAAGGGGGCAGCTGGTGATGGAGTGGAGGTGTACGCTTGCTACTGGTGTGTGACGTGCTGGTCACAGCGCCTGTGAGTGTTGCACATGAACCCCATAAACAGCCAGCCACAGCAGTTGCTGGTGGACACCATGGAAACTGCTTTACGGCAGATGCAACAGCATGGCGGCAACAAAACCACTTGCCCGTTGCCATACAGGCAGGTCCCAAAGCAGAACACAGAATCAGCCACGCACCGCACGGCCACTCGCGCCCCTATGCAGTGCTGCTGCCGGCGGCCGTAACAGTGCGCAAGGCAAGGTGACCATGGATGTGTATTCGAAAATGAGGCAGGAGGTCTTGTGCCATGCCATTTCATATTACTGGTACAGTACCGGTCATGGACAGGCTCACATCCAAAATGCTTTTGGTTGAAGGGGCTGGGCCCCCGCCATTGACTGTTTAAGGCACGTAGCTACTCATGGGTCAGAGCAGTGGTTTACTACATCAAATGCGCACCACGTCAGCGTACGCTTACACACGCATGTATGCACACAGGTACGCTTGCGCACACGTTAACATCACTCTTCCAATTTCGCGAGTGCGCTGTGCAAACTCCTTCATGCACACCACACGCGGCCAACCGAGCCCCAGCCCGTGCACAACCACAGCCGCCACCGGCGCACCTTGCTAAACCTCCAGCACAGGTGGTCAATGGTGGGCTGCGCGAGCGACTCCAGCCTCGCACCCAGATCCCTTCCCAGCGCGTGCTGGCACCAGAAGAAGTCGGCAGCCACCATCCATCGGAAGGGCACGCTGCCATCTGCGTTGCTGGCAAAGCCACGCGGGGCGTGCGCCTGCAGGTCGCGCCTGAGCGCCCTGCCCAGCGTGTTTTCCACCGCCTGGACGTCCGGCCAGCTGTCCACCTGCTCAGCGCAAGAGGTGTGGGTGTGGGCGTGCTCAGCGCAAGTGCTGTGTGTGGGGCTGCTCAGCACAAGTGTTGTGTGTGGGCCTGCTCGGCGCAAAAGTTGTGTGTGCGCCAGCTGTGTTGTGTTACGGTGGGCGGTGCCTCGGCGTGTGTGTGGACATGCGCTTTAATAAAACTCCGCGCAAGGCGCGGAAAGGCCTCTGCACTTGGTGTGCGCGACTGCATGTACATGTACAGCATACTATGCAGTGTGCATACTTCAGTATACTACTTCAGGAAGTACGGTATATCATAAGCTATGTGTATACTACAGTAGTACATGTATACTACGTAGTATATATATCATATCATTACTTACGTCGAGTATGTACTGTATATCGAAGTAGTTTGATTATGTACGGCTCTTATGTATACTGTACACAGACATGTAAGTAGTACGCTGTGGTGCATACAGAACCATGCAGCCACCGTACTGACCATTCCATAAAGCCGGTGGAGTGTAGGGCCAACACAGCGGGCGATCTAATGTACCAATTGCATGTACACATACACGCTTCAATATCACACCTGTACGTGATGCACACTGCAGGCCGTGGCGTTGCTGTGCTGCTGCCGCCGCTGCTCAGCACCGCCACTGCTGCGCAGCTTCAACGGGTACCGAACCCAATGCATAGCTGGCGGCTCAGAGGGGGCACCCCTTCCAGCAGGCACGGGTGCAAGCACACTTCAAGTTTGTGCTGTGCTTGGAGCTTTGTACTACACACCACAACTTCAAATGGGTTCTATGAAGACCCGGCCTCGTTTTCGGCAACCGCAGCAGCACCCGCTGCGCCAGAGCAAGAAAAAACCAGTAAAGCGGGTGCTAGAGCTGCACAGCTACAGCCGCCTACAGCCGCCGCCAGCCATGGTGCACACCACATGCCCGCGTGTCACCAGCACCTTCGACAACTAGGACTTCTTCGCCCAGCCTTAGCGAGCCTGCTGCAGCACCTGCAAAACGTATAGGCTATACGTAAAACCCAATGTGGTGATGAAGCTGCGCTATACGGTATAACGCAGCTTAATATAATGATGTTCTTCTAACCTGTGACGGGCAAGTGTCAGAAGCTAGCCGGCGTGCGCCCCTGCGGTAGTACGTGCGCTCAGATCGAAGTTGCGATGATAACACCGGCATTATTGTTTGAGGTTGTGGCGACAGGTTTGCCAGCCCAGCACCCTCTCACCACGCAGGTCGTCAGTGCCAGATGACAACCAGAGTGTTTCACATATTCTTAGCTCGCCTCCTAGCCTAGCATCGCGCATTGTAAACTACATCTGGGTATCCAATGACAATACTGACACGCGTTTGTAAGTAACACACGCTGTGCTGTTTAGCAAGCCATTTTACAATTTCTTGTCCACAAAGTATGTTGAACTGGCGGCCAAAAATTATTCCTTCCCCCGTCACGGATGGCGTACAAGTGGGTTGTGCAACATGTGCTGCTTTAGGGTTCGGGGCCGGAGTGCATCGGCCTCGGCATCGGCCTGGAGGGTTGCGTCGGCTCGGCTTGGCCGGCCTCAACCGGCCTCAGAACAGGCACCGGCTTGCGCCGGCCTGGACCGGCCTACACCGCCCACCCTCACCAGTACCCCTCCAGGATCCAACATGGCTGTGTGCTCAGCAGCAGCCTGACGGCAGCGCGGCATGCATGCATGGCTAGCCTCAGGGAGCCCGTAGGCAGGCAGCAGCTTCAGCTGGGACAGCCTGACCGGTGGTTAGGACGTGCTAAGCACGCGTTACAGCAAGGCCGGGAAAGCCGGCCCCCTCCCGGCTCGGCCTGCCGGCCTGCCGGCCAGGCCGAGGCCGACCTGCCTAAGCGGCCTTGGCCCCGAACCCTAGCTGCTTTTATTGATGAACATATTATGTGTTTATAATTAAATATTTTTTTTGTGTTATTTTATTTTACTTTTGAAGTATTATGATGTTGAAATTTGCAGTATGATAACATTTCAAACATGATGAACGGTTTATAATGTGTTCCACCCCACCACCACCACCACCAACCGCAGCAGGGACTGCGGACACTCACAGCATACACTCATGTGCTGTAGCGTTTCAGCTGTCTCCCCTAAGCTTTCTCATCTACACCATACCCCCGATGTTCTTGAAGTGCATTGGACAAGGTAGAAGATTTAAATTTTGGCTTAGGTCCACCATTCTGCTTACAAACAGCAGTGATGTTATTGTCGGACGCACGTGGTGTCCATACTCCGGAACATCCCCCCGCATCTCTATCTTCCAACCCAAGTATCGGCAAAATACCTTGACAAGATGGCAGCTGAAGTGCATAACAAACTCGTACACGTACACCATACTACTAGTATTCTTGAAGTACAATGAATGGTGTCAGAAGTTGGGGAATTTGCTTAGGTACACCATTCTGTTCACAAACGAAATTGAATTTCTGTGTCCGCAGTTGGTGTCCATACTATCCGGAGCATCCCCCCCGGCATCTCTATTTCTCAACCCTAAGTGTTGATAGAACACTGCAACGAGACGGCAGCCGGTGTGACTGATGACATCGGCGAGGCGCGCGCACCTCGCTTACAAGCTCCAGCATCTCCTGTGGGCGGCTCTCAAAGCTGTTGAGCAGCGCGGTGCGCGCGTCGTGCAGGCGCACGGGCGCCCCCCCGCGCCCCCCACGCACGCCATCCAGCAGTGCCTGCGCCGACAGCTGCGTCCGCTGGTAGCCCGTGGAGTACGCCTGCAGGTGCGCACGCACACGCGCACGCAAGCAAGGTGACGCAAGGTCATGGCGTGCTGAGATAAGATGTGTGTGCGCCTGTGCCACCAGAGCCACCATATGGTGGTCGCACACGGCCTTCTGGCGTTTCAGCACGGCGCCGGCGCCGGCGCCGACTGTCGCTGGGTAGCATGGCAGTGTCTTTCTTGCCAAGCGCCGCGCTTATGGGGGCTAGCGCACTGCACAGACACAGACTGCACCATAGTTAGTGATGGGTCACAACGTATAATTTTCGCATTATACGCCGTATAACGTATGTAAATACGCCGTATAACGTATACAGATGAACGTATTTATGCGGCAAATACGCCGTATATCGCGTTGTTGGGCGTAGAAATACGCCGTATTGTGTATAATGTATAAAATACGTTATACGCCGTGACCCATCACTAACCATAGTACTACAGTAGTACTACAGTGGTAGGAGACAATTTGTGGTACGCCGAGCAGTACAACAGCCCATTGTGGAGAGCTGCCGGCGGCGCCACGACGCACGCCATGCCACCAGCGAGCCAGCACGCCACGCCAACCACCCCCCTTCCACCCCACCCCACACTGCTACCTCAAGCACAGCAACACCTCCCTCAACACCTGTGCTGTTGCCACCATTGAAACCTGAGCTTGTGCAGCACCGTCCACAGTGCGCACGCACCTCTACGGGCGCTATGCTGACGCCGTGCGGCTCCAAGCGGCTGCGCACCGCGCGCCCCACCCCCTCCATCTGCTTCAGGCCCGCCACTGTCAGGCATCCAAAGGGGCGCGTGCTCTGATCAGGCGTGACCGCTGGCGTGACGCCGCCGTCTGGGCGGACCGTGTACAGCTGCATGGTAGGTGGGCGGGTGCCAGCGGCAGCAGCGGAGCAAGCGGAGCGGTGAGAGTGGTGGTGCGGTGTGGGGGGAAGGAGGCATGTTGCGGCAGGTGTCGCAGCGTCACAGTGGGGTGGAAGGACGGTGGTTGGCGTGGGTGGGGGTGCCGGGTGACAGTGACTGTGTTGGTGTTTGCTTGCTGGCAGGACAGTGGGCGCATGCGCAAGCGGGGGCAGCATGTGCCAATCAGGGGATGGGCTGGTGCGGGGCCACCTTCAGCTGCGCGCGTGAGGCCAGGGGCGTTGGCGGGATTACAGGACGCCGAACTGTGATTACTGTGGCACAATGCGGCACTAAAACTTGAAGCGGCAATAGCGCACCTTGCTTAATCGTTCCAGGTCGTGTGTGGGGACCATGTGCCCAAGCCATGTTGCAGTTTCCTCCTCGCCCCTTTTTGCATCGTACCTGTACGGGTTCATGATGGGAGCTCTATCGCCGTGGCGGTGCAAGAGTATCAATGATACTGGCACCCATGCCCTGCAATGCCAACAAACGAAACACGGAACAAGGCACAAGGTGTGGGCGCGTGGTGGACAGCAACAGCAGCAGAAGCACCTTCGCAGGTACGACGGAACTCGAGAGAGGCCGCAGGCATGCGTCACCGCCGCAGCACGGCCTCCAGGGACAGGATGGCAGCACATGCGCATTGTGGAGTGGTTGCAACTGCGGGTGGCGAGCGCTGCTGCTGCTGCTGCTGCATGCATTAGGGAACCGAACCCCGAGCAGTATGTTGCTGCTGTGTGGCACTTGTCTGCTTTTCCACAGCCCCTGCCACGTCGGGGCAAGGACACTTGGAAGGAAGGCATGCAGGACAGCGCGCAGCGCGGCGGGCGCACCAGCCGCTGCTTACCTGGCAGCACTTCCGACGTGCAAGCGCACGGCCGGCATGGTGGTGTTCCCGTTCCGTTAGCTTTTAAAAACTGCCAACTACACACAGAAGTGAGAGGGGGCTTTCGCAGGCTCCCGCGCCAACAGCAGGCCGAAGAGCACGCCGGCAACAGAACTAAGGTAGGCGGCCGCGCCAGGAGAAAGCAGTGGCCGGGATTGGCAACCCGGATTGCAGACCTGTCGCCCGTGCTTCAACTTTTTGAAGTACGGGTGCAGACGTCCAGACGTTCGGACGTTCGGGCGGACATTTGAGTGATGCGTGACACAAGCTAAAGCACACACGCTGGCATTGCTGTCCTGGTTCGCAGCAGCGCAGGCTGCCATGTGCTTCGACGGCCGCACATGCTTTCTCATCGGCGCGGTCAGCGAGGAGCTGTCCAACCTGGAGGCCTTACCATGGCTGGCTCCTGCATCACGGGCAG
The DNA here is from genome assembly GCA_032358315.1 of Ophiocytium majus. NCBI lineage: Eukaryota > Xanthophyceae > Mischococcales > Ophiocytiaceae > Ophiocytium > Ophiocytium majus. Next base: position 6,183 of record JAULBY010042876.1, read on the forward strand.
CAGCACTGCCTCCTGGATCACAGGCAGTGCTGTAGCGCGAAATGTTGCAGGCGTTTTTTTTGGTGAGGCGTTTATGGGTGACGCGGGAATGGCAGGGGAAGGTGAGCAGCAGAGTGCAGCGCATTTTTGCCCGGGCTACCAGCGCCGTGCCCTGGCACCGGTGTTTCGGCAGCGCACCTACAGCTTGCAGCAGAGTTTGTGCAGCTTTTTCCCAAATTGGCTTTGTGGGTCGCCGCCAGCGCCGGTGATTGCGCTGCCAAACGTATGTCGCCAATCCGTCCCTGCGCATCACATCAACCGGGCCTTGTCTGTGTGTGCCTCACATGGCACTCCGTTCACCGGCCACCGCCCCAACGTGTGCAGCTTGAGAAACACAAGTCTGAACGAACGACACGTGTGCCCACGTGCCCGCTGCCCTACACACAACCCCAAACATGGTGCCTGTGCTCACCTGCCCAGCCGCCTTACGCCGCTGCCCTCTCCACTTTCAGACTCAAACAGCAGGGAGGACTGGGGAAGGATGGAGCGATGCTTACTAGCTCAAGGCGTCGAGTCCAACCTCAAAGGCCTGCTGGTTGATGCTGCGGCCGCGCGCCTGCACAGCTGTTGCGGCTGGGCCGATGTGCAGAGGCGTGTGTGGTGGCTGCAAGAACGCCTCTTCTGCGTCTTTCAGGAGTGCACACTCACATGTGAGGACTTCTGGCGGGAGAAGGGGCAGGAGAGCGGGCTGCGGGAGAAAAGGCACCGGGGCGAAACGAGCTGTGCCACCGCTGCCAGCGTGTGCGCTGAGCTGAGCCTGGTTTGGGAGTACCTGGGGCAAGGCTACTGGCTGTACGTCGCCGGCACATTGTCGGGCCTGTTGCGCTCCTACGGCAAATGGCTGGCGCGCCGCACTTTTCAGGACGACATAGTCCGCATCCGCGCGCCAGACACCTGGTCCACCGCCCGCTGCGTGTTTGCAACATCGGTTGTGGCGGCAGCCCAGTCGCCGGCAACCCTGCTTCACGGTCTGGAGTGTGGGCTTGGAGCCTTTTTGCAGGAGCAGCCAAAAGCGGGTGCCGCCTTTGGCAGCAATGCCTCTATGGCGACATCTGACACGGCGCTACAGGCTGGCATGCCTCTCGGCGCAGCACTGGTTGGCGCCATTGGAGCTGCCAACGCCGCAGCGGTGGCGCACCTTCGCGGCATCATCAGCGGCGCTGACAGCAGCGTGGCAGCACCTGCGGCCACCATTGACTCCCTCACCTGGCTGGAGGCGTGCATTGCGGCGGTGGAGGCCGGCAGCCACGAAAGCATCCTGCCATGGGTGGCACAGCTGCCGGCGGAGCAGGTGCGGCGTGACTGGCCGGAGTGGTACCTGCAATTGCTTAAGGCCTGTGCTGAGCAGCGGCTCGGTGGCGGCACAGGCTGCGCTGGAGTGGCACTTGGAGCACGGCCCGGCAGTTTTCGGCCATGCGTTGGTGGAGCCTCCAGAGGCCCACGACCTGACTGGTCCAGGAGCCCTTCACTGCATATATGCACGCTGCTTCAGCAAGTCGCCCCAGGGAACGCCGGCCTACACGATCAGCAGCAGTGCGGCTCTGTTTGGTGACGTGGCGTTGGTGCAATGGCTTCAAGCCACTCAGCAGCAGCAACGCTTTGGCCTCGAGTGCTTCAGGTTGGCGCTGTGGAGCGGCGAGGTTGGCATGATCCAGCACCTGCTCAGCACAACACCATTGCCCATGTTTTCGTCTTCATGGTTAGGAACGGTTTTCCTTCGCGGCAACCCTTCGGCGGCGGTGCTGGAGCTGTTGCTGGACAGCAATGAGCTGGACCCTTCGGCAGAGGGCATCACCCTCTTGCTTGAAGAAGTGATGCGCCGTGGGTTTCGTGCCATACGCCTGGGCCAGCTGGCGGAGTGTCTGCTGAGCAGGGGGGCACAGTGGCCAAAAGGGCTGACTGCCGCGGCACTGGCGAACCACCTCGGCCCTTGGAGCTTTAATGGGCAATAGCTGGTGTGGGCTGCGAGCAAAGGCGTGCCTTCGGGAGAGTGGGCTCCTGCGCGCTGCATTGAGGCCCTGCGCGCTGCATTGAGGCCAAAATCGGCTGCTACCATGAGAAGCTGGTGCAGTTCGGCTGCCCGTGCAGCTGTCCGCGGTAGCCGAGTCTCAATCTCGAGCCAGGCGCGGCGCCTGCGCCACCAGCAGTTTGAGAGCAGCACACCACACCACGCAGTGCATGCACCACAGTAGCCACAGCTTGTGGCGCCAGCACCGGCTTTGTTCATTCTTTGCGCAGCGTGCACCAATGCCTGATGCTCTTGCACCAGCGTGTTAGTGCAGCAGCAGCTTCAGGGCACCAGTTGCACCCGGTTGTGCCAACAGCAACTTTTGGCCCCCTTGGGTGCTTTTACGGAATTGCACCAACCTGCGGTCATGACTGAGTGTGCCCCGCGCCATACATGTACAATGTGACACCTTAAGCTACGACTGCCATCTCACAATGATCGGTCTCACCTTCTGTTTCGCATTGCACATGTCATAAATGCAAGCACTGGCCTGTACTGCGACTTGATTACCCCGGGTAAGTATTGTGCAGTAGATAGTATGCTATAGCACTGGGTGCGCCATGGTGCATGGCAGGGCACTTACTCCTGGGTATACACCTGCTGGCGCCATGTCCGGTGCAGCGCCTATAAACAGCACATGCAGCGCATATTTGTAACATATGTGATGTCCTGCAACAACATTGTGCAACAGCAGTCAGCCATGACACTTGTGCTGTCTTTGTGTGCGTGCCCGCGGGTGGCAAAGACCAAGTGCTCCAAGAGTGCACTCATGACGGAACCGGATTGCTACCTTCAAAATGTTGGTGGTTTTTTGGCAGCCGTTTCGTGTGCTGCAGCATGCCAGCAGAGCTCTGCTGCGGACGCTAGGGCTAAGTGTGATTTTGATGCGGCATGTAGTGCCGTGTACCCGCACAGTTGGAGCCATAGAAGCATTGCGCCCCGGGGTGGGCGACGTCGCTGCACGTGCTGCCTGCTTGCGGCAACGTTGTACACCGTGACCTCCAGGCTGACATTCTCCCAGCGGTCTATGCCGCCGTGTTCGAGATGCTACGCCACGCCTAAAATGTTGAGCCATCTTGGGGTGGCTCTTTTGCGCTGACAGTATGGCATAAGGTGGCGTAATAGATGGCGTGCTTCCGCAAGCAGCCGTGCGCACGGCTGAGCAGCGCCAGGCCCTGCGCCGCCACCACGCATGCGCTCGGCGGCGCTGGCACTGCACGATTTTGCAACATGGCGCCATTACCGAGGTGCGCAACACGCTGGGCAGGCACGCCATGCGCAACCTTGCCGCACACACACCCACTGGGGAGCCACCGCCGGAGCAGCCACCACCAACGGACCACAACGAGAGGCGAGCGGGGCGTTCGAGTGGGCAGGCCGGCCCGCCATAGGATAACCGCTGTCTGGAGTCCCTACCTTGCACACCTGTAAGCACGTGTCGTGGCAGTGGACGAGATCAAGTGCTCTGGTCACTGGCGGTAGGACGCGCACCTGGGGTATATATCCGCGCCAACCCTATAGAGTACAGGCGCATCAGGTGCGCATTGCGCGCAGGCAGCACGGCACCCCGCAGCTGGAGCCTGCTGCGCGCCGCTAGGCGCCCGCTAGCTGGGCCACTTGCGCTGTAGTGTGGCGCTTCTGTGGCGGGGGCCCACCGCACCGGCAGCACGGGCAGCAGCGCGCGGGCGCGAGTCATAGCTCTATCCAACATCACCACCACGCGCGTCATCATTGGTGGGGGGTGGCGTGCGTGCAGCGCGCAGCCGCAGAAGCCCGCCACAGCGACAGTGAGCAGTGCAGCTCAGCAGACTGCGACAAGCACTATGGGGGCGCCGGCGGGATTTTTGGGCAGCTGAGGCGGTGGATTGCGCGGCCACTTGAGTACTTGCAAGTACTCCCAAGCCCAAGCATGCATGTGTTTACGAATGTTCGCATCGTGTGCCTCCAGGGGAGGTATAGCAACGCAGGCCTGTCACAGCAGCGGCAAATGATGTGATCGTCCAGCACACTGCGCCGCACTGGTATGTGCTCAATAAAATCTCAATATTCACCCAGGGCTGCAGCTGTTGACCTGCCAGGCTTCACAAATGTGCCAGTTAAGCAGCTGGTATATCCTAAAAAAACAGCCCTACAGCACACATGCCCTGCGTGCTGCTTCGACCAGCTCGCAACCTCCCAACGCTAGAATTCGAAATTATGCACATAGTGCAGCACATCTTGTCTGCATGTCGCTTGCCGGTGGAGTAGTTAATAGTTGTTGCAGTCGATCTTCCCCATGCTCACAAACTGTGCTCCTCGTGCGCACATGTGAGTCGCCTGGACCGCACATCTTTAATTACATGTCGCAACTATTGTACAATACGGATAGTGCTGTGGCGCTTGTCGCCGAGTGCTCTGAGTGGATCCAGCAGCGACTACTGCTGATTGCACTGCATGCAGCTCCAGCTCGCTAGTTAGTGAACGCACGCCCAACACAGCTGCGCTGCAGTGTCCGCCCATTTTGCCCCCCCGCTCTCCAGTAGTCCTGAGGTTCCTACTAGTGGTGTGCCACGAGGCGGGCAAGGGCTCGGCTGCGCAGCAACTTCAGGGGTCTGCTACTCGCAGAGCTTGCCTTCGTGCATGGTTGAGGAGGGTGGCCGCCGCGTGGGCGTACACGGTGGCCGTCAGCAGAGCCCTCTTGTGCGTATTGGCCCAGGAGACACCGTGACCACCGTGACCGTGGCACTCAAGCGCAGTCTACTTCACGCCGCGGCAGGCGACACGCTTGCAGGAGGACGCCAGTTGCCAGTTGATAATTTGCGTGTGCTTTGTACCCTACGACACTGCGGCACAGTGGCACGGCACACACACCTCCAGGGCTGGTCGGCGGACTCGTCAGGTCCGGCCAGCCGGCAGCAGCTGCTCGACCAACTCGCTCTTCCACAGAGAGTCTCGCTACACAGAGAGGGGATGCCTGGACGTCCCTCAAGGGCCGGTCCGCCTGCACGGCAGCGGCAGCCGGTGGGTCGGTGCCCGGCGGTCACAGGCTGGCTGCTGCTGGCATTGCATGACACTGGTACATATACATGAAGGCTTACTACCTTGAACTTGGATGGATGCCGTTGCCGTTACAGATTGCGTTCCCCGAGCGTTCCCCGAGGGGTGTCAGCAAAGCACAACCAGCCTCCAGCCCTACGCAGGGCTGTCCACTAGTGCTAGGTGTCAAAGTGAAAGAAGGAGCAGCGTGGAGCGGATGTACCAGCACCAGAGCCGCCAGTAGTAGCGGCTTGCGGGGCGTCGCACGCTTCGACATTTGGAGGCCGCCGCGACGCGGCTGCTGCGGCTGCTGCCGCTTGCGCTATGGACCCAGCGTTGTTCGATCTCGACGTGCGCGTGCAGCAGTGGGCGCAGGAACAAAATGCTGAGGCGCAGGCACTGCATCAGCTGCAAGAGGAGGACGCGGAGGTGACGCCACTGACCACTGCGGAGGAGCTACAGCATGAGGTCGCGCAGGTGCTGCTGGGGGCCGGCAGTACAACCAGGTATACGCGGGGCCGCTGCCCGCTTGTTGCGTGGTGCTGCAAGTCAACACGTCCCCCGTCCTGAGTTGCTGCTGGCTGCTGAGTAGCTACATGGGAGCGAGCATGCTGTTACGAACTATTAGGCGTGCGCCCGCACGCAGTCCGCTCACGCTCCCTGCTTGCCGGACGACGCTCGCCGACAAAATACTGTGTACACTGTGTGTACTGCATGTGAACACATATGATGATGCTTTCTTCTCTGCCTGCTGCGTTCTTTCGCAAGAGGCTGTCGACCACACTATTGTATGTGCCAGCTGTTGCACAACTCTCTCGTTGGAACAGGCGGACTGCGCCCATGCAGTGTGCAAGCTGGTACTGAACAGCATAATTGCTCCTGTACAACAGACAGCTGCTGGTGGTGTTCATATGACCTCACAGCTCCAGCCTCTCTGTCCAATTTCGGTCGCCTGCCAAAACTGCAGCTAACACGCCCTTGATACTGCACTGCACCCGACAGGTTGTACAGCGCTGCTCTGGAGAGCATTGTGTGGCCTTCAGCAGAGCCGCTGCCTCTCGATGTTGGCAGTGTGGTTCGCCCCTTGCATGGCGCCAAATGTGACGCCCTCCACCGTGCGGGCTGCGGCGTGGTGCTCGAGACAGGTCAGTGCTGTGGCGCTTGGCTCCCTTGCGCTCCAAGACAGCACACACATGTAGCTCCCGCATACACTTTACATGCGGTGTGCTTAGTACAAAAACCGACTCAACAACAAAGATTCTCCATGTGGCGGTGTCTGCTTCCCGCAAGGCCTGTGTAAGAAGTACACGCACTGAAAGTGCCGGGCCTACATCCCCTGCTGCTCTCCCCCTCACACACAGACGAAACCCACCAGCTGCTCAGAGTGCAGGCCGGTGACGTCAGCGAGTGGTACCCTGCTGCGAGCGTCGCCCCCCTGCACCCCCTGCCCGTCGGCACGGTCGTCGTGGGCACAGGCACATGGGGCAGCAGCACCGACGACTGCCTCGCACCCGGCATGACCGGTGTCATCACCCGCGTCACACCCGTCCGAACCGACGAGCCCTACGAAGTGGCGCCCTTCGGCGAAAACGGCGCGCTGCTGAGCACACAGCGCTGCGCCGCAGCCGACCTTCGCCCCGCCGGCGGCACAATAACGCCCGGCGCCGCCGTCACAGTGGAACCAAATGTGGCGCGCCTTTGTGCGCTGCGCTGCGCGGTGGGCGCGGCTGCGCTGAGGGACGGGCTCACGGACACCGCGGTGGCGGGCGCGCGCGGGTGCGCCGTCGCCGTCGCCGAGAGCGCGCACGCCCTGCAGTGGAGCGTGCAGCTGGAGGCGCCAGACGGCAGCGGCGGCGGCGGCGG
>JAULBY010042887.1:0-37783 GCA_032358315.1 Ophiocytium majus
TGACCCTGCGCGCTGGGAATTTGTGCTCTTTGTTGTGGAGACGCATGGCCGCCTCGGTGCCCGGGCACGCCGGTTCTTGGGCCAGCTGGTGCTGCACGCGGCTGCTTGTCAGGGTGGGCCGGAGGCAGTCGTGACGCGTCGCAGCGGCATTTTGGCCCTGGCCATGGTGGTTCGGTTGAGCACTGTGCCCGCGCGCACGGTCGCGGAGCGCGTGCTTGCCTACGTGCTTGGGTGCGTGCTGGCGGGCCGCCTCGTGCGGCCGCTGTCGGCGCTGCTCACTTGCTCCGCCTGAGCCGCGGTGCTGGCCTTTCCGTTTGTTCTCGCTTGCACTGTTTCGGGGTCTTGGGCCCTTGTCCAAGTTTGATGTACTTCAGGACAATACACGCCGTAAGTACATCCCCAAAGTTGGACCCTCAAGTGTGACACCCAAGCATGACCCCTTAACATGATCCCCAAGTATGACCCCCAAGTATGACCCCCAAGTATGAGCTGGTAACATGACCTGGTAGCATGCACCCCAAGTAAGAACCCCAAGTATGAGCTGGTAGCATGCACTGGTACGTATATACGTACCAGTGCATTGTTCCAGCTGCGTTTTGTTTTCAAACAGCCGGTGTAAGAACATGTGGCAACTGCCTGGTACCGTAACAGTAGACCACAGATTGCTCGTTAGTCAGCGCCGCACGTCCTTGAGACATTTGAGACGGTATGAGATGCGGCGATGCTGGGTTATACTGTAGTGACTACTGTTACAGAAGTATCAACTCTCGACTTCTGCAAGCCTCGGTTCTGGTCTGGTTGCACCTGTAGGGGCGATACTGTTGGATCCCTCGAGTCGTATGCCAAAAGCTGCCATGGTATGCTCCCTCCACTTGCTCACGGAAGCAAAGCAAGCTGAAATTGAACCCACCAAAAGAGGGGTTGCGCATGGTGCCATGCACCATGCATGGCATTGCCCACTTCAGGAATATCATATCATCACTGACATGTCATTTATTTTTATGTCCTTGCAAAGGCAGCTGTAAACTTCCCATAAATCATGGGAAAAGCCTTGGTAAGCTAAAGCACACATTAACGACATATATCGAAGTACCTTAGTACTACTACTTTGTAGGCCGATGCCCGCCGTACTGCAGGATGCGGGTACTTCAGAGGTACAAAGTACTTCTGTATGTCGATGCCCGCCGTTCTGCAGGATGCGGCAGTCCCCCGACGTCTGTGTACAAACATTGAGCTGGGCAAGACTTAAAATGTGCACCCACCTCACAAAGCCCTAGGCCTGAATGTGTCATGCTGCGCTGCACGTGCACAGGTGCTGTGGCGTCGTGCCTCCACAGGCTATGGCGACGTCACGCTCGTCACTTTTGCGGAAATAGGGTGAGGCTCCACTCGCAAGAGCAGTGGTGCCGCTGGCACATGCGCACTACAGTAACTGCAGCACATGACCATGATGGCATGATTCATCCTGTGACCACTTCTTTTACTTTCAAGGTTGGAGTGCTTGAAGTGCATGTATATCCTTTGTATGCTATCATGATAGCTAGGTAGGGTAATTTTGCATCCAGGCCGCCCCATGCGTAGTACCAGGTCACACGCACCGTGTGCAAAGGGCTTTCCGCGCCCTAAGCGGAGTTTAATAAGAGTACCAGGTACAGGTACACATGAATGTGCGTGCCGCTTCTGCCTTCCATGGAAGTGCAGTTCTGCGTTGATACACCTCGCAATGCTGCTGCCAAGTGCTGGCAGTGGCGAAAAAAGATACTAGTATGTGATGTCGTGCGCCCAAGCAGGGTAGCCCACGCGTGAGGCGGTGCCCTGAGGTCACTAGCAGTCAGCATCACCATCATGATCTCCTGCAACAGCGCACTCAACTACTAGACTAGGGCTGGCGGTGCTGCCATTCGCTGTTTGCCCGCGCGCTGGCAGACCTACATACAGCACATGTGTACGCGTTTTGTGTCGCCATATGCTGCTGTTAAAATAGCAGGTCATTGACAAGTGGTGCCGTTGTTGTTCTGCTGCGTCCCTACATCACTGCGAAAATACGCGGTTGTCGCCATGCTAGTAGGCGCCTCGTGCTACGCCTGTGAGTGCGCCCGGGCTGCCGTGGCTTGAAATTTTTACCGCACCCCATGGCATTGCGTAAGTAAGTCTTGTGGCGCTTGTACTCTGCAGCATTATTAAAGTTAGCTTGCAATGGCGCTACTGACTGGCCCGTGTTGGGTGGGCACAGGCTACTTGGTGGTGACCAGCCTAGGTGTTCACTGCTCCATGAACAACTCTCCCAACAGGAATTTGGCCATGCATCAATGAATAACTTGCCGCAGCCTTCGCAGTATCTGGGCTTAGCTATCCCAAAGTTAGGTCTATGTCACATGGCTGGGCTTACACTATAAATATTGCTACTGCAGAAATTTATGACTCTGCCCCAGCCATGGCTGCCTAGCAACTTTCATTTTAATATGTTCACCTGTATGACTCCAAGTCTCGTTACTGTACATTTCAAACCACCTGGCAATGCATGCAGCAACTGTTATACTCAAGTAAGCCTTGCTGCTTATGTACTCTGCAGCATGCTTAGGACCATAGCCCACAAGCCTTAGGTGCTGACCGGCACATGCAGGATGGCAACTTTTTGATCTTGACTATGGTGGCTAACACCAACTTGAACAACTTCACAAAGTACTTGAAGTATGCGATTAAGTCACCCCAAAGGCGTTGGCCTGACATCTAACCCAGCCATGGCACTTATATACAAGCTGCCCTTGTAGGCTTCGGATACCGGATATTTTGCTGCACGATGTCACACGGTGCCACCTGTGACTCGGAGTGCTACTTGGCACTACTAGCCCACGGGCTTCAATCTGGCATTTGCCCCAGCCACAGATACATTGCAGTATCCGGGCTTGGCAACCTCCAAGTCTTAGGTCTGAATATGCCAGCCCTGCAGGCCAATACAAAAACTCGTGCGGCACACCGGTGGTGAGACGATGTACGACTCGTAGCTTCATCCGCCTGCATGGGCACACAACAGCGCGCTTGACATCTGTCTGCACCCAGGCACCTAGGCAGTGGTCCTTGGCGGGCCCGGGGAGCATTAACACGTTGGGTGGAGTCTGACCCCGGGCTTGGCGTAGTGTTTGACGTGCACATGGTGTGCCACATGTGCTTGCCCCTGTCTGTGCCAGTGGCTGTGATTTTTCTTGCTACATGTCCACTGCCTGCCATAAATGGTCTGCAGATAGAGGAAAATGCTGGTACGACATACTGATGACCGTGGCAGATCTACCCGGCATGTGCCGCGCGACTGGCAACGGCGCAGCTGCCGCGCGACCCGGTCGTTGGCAACGGCGTGTGGCGTGCTCAGCCTGTCGGTGCGCCGCATGTTCTGGCACAGGCCAAGTGCACTGCAGAGTCTGACGGCGACGCGCTCAAATGTGCCACAGTTTAGGGTGACAGGCCCGTAAACGCAGCTCGCTTTGCCGCGTGGCAGGTGCTGGAGTGTGGCAGTCAACTTCAAGTTAGGTCAAACCCTGACGAGATCTTGCCTTCGCGCCAGCTATCATGCTTTGTGGGATGCTGCGTCATGATGGTGTGCGCCTTAATAAGTGAAAGGAACATAAGAGGTTGCTGAGCCCAGATACTGAAGTGGCTGGGGCAACAAAGCCAGGCCGAAGCCGATGGGGTGATTCTGTCTACCTGTGTGTGCCTAGTTAACTCTTGGCCTGAATTGCTGACCCACACAAGTGCCTGATGCACTGGTCGAGGGCCTCGGTTGCAGCATCGATCTGGGTGCGGCCAAACATACCGGCAAACTCAACACAGGCTGGAGGGCTGCCGGGTCGCTGCGCTCGGTAGTGTGCACTAGTGATTGGTACACCACTAGTCTCACAATTACCAATATATATATATACTTCAAACCACAACGCATATTACACACATTGTGCACCATACAGAAAGGAAGTTCAAGTACTTTGAAGTACATGTGTGCAAAATGTCAAGTGACCACCATAAAAATACCCGTCATAGCCATTTCCGAGGCGGAGATCCTGTTCACTTCACATTTGTATCACTTCACGAACGTCAGAGGTACAGTACTGACACCTGAAGGGCCGACTCCGAAATTCCTAAACCTGGGCGGGGTGATACCTAACTTGCCATTTTTCGGCCAGCGGGAGGGGTTCTCTATACACAGCTATCCTGGGAAGTTGCAACCAACAGGAAGCTCATTTGGAGCAGTTTTACTGGTACAAGGTGTCACCTACAGCGGGCTGTGCCGGACCAGAGGGCGGGGACTTCCAGCTGTGTGCGTGGCACCAGCACTTTGTACAGGAAGCGCGCGAAATTCAATGTGTTGACGACAATGAGTGTGCGGCGCCCAACAGCAAGTTGTGTCACATGTTGTGTCACATGCTGTTGGGCGCCGCACGCTCATTGTCGGCGACACATTTGGGCGCTTCCTGTACAAAGTGCTGGTGCACACGCTGCAGGCAGACAGCCTGCCCGACCGAAGGAAGCTGCGCGTGGTGCACGAGTCGAGCTTCATGGGTGACATTGCCGTGTATGGGCCCGTGGCCGCGGGGGGGCACGGAGCGCCGCGTGTGGACAGGTGCCGGCGGTACCATGCTGCTCTTCCTCCGGGCGGGACGCCGGGCGCGGTCGCAACGCGCAAGGCCATCTTCGCGACGGCGGCGCAAGTGAAGGGTGTGGACGCAGTCGTTGTGTGCCCGCACGTGTGCCCACGGGCTCATGACACGTTACAAGGCGGCGGCGGCGGCGGCGGCGGCGGCCCATGGCCACACATACTTGAAGTGTGTACCGGTATAATATACTACAGTCCATGTATATTTGTAGTAGCTAGTGGTATACTACTAGGAGGAGTGCAAAATTTGATGTGAGCTGCTGACGCGACGTTGCCCGTGCCACAAGTGCCACACCCTTTGCGCTTGGTGCTGTGACACTCTCCGGTCTTTCCCCTGCCGCGGCAGACCTCGTGGGCGCCGTCATCAATACCATACTCAGCATGGCCACCGGCACCGAGCACCTGAGGCGCGACAGGCTGAGTCGAGTCAACACGCTCATGGCGGACATGCAGGTGGGTATCGGTCCTGCCAGTCGATGACCAGGAGAAAAGTCTGCAACTTCTTTAATTATTGGTCACCTGCACCCGTCCTTTTTCTGCTCGGTAAACACAACTTTCTACTAGTCTACGCTCATTCAGCGTTAACTTCAGCTTTGTTAGCCATCTGTTCAGGTGAGTGGCTACCACTGGATGCCCGGTGTCGGAATGTATGACATTGTGTGATACACGGACTTTGCGCCAGAGAAATAGGTGCACGACGCGCATACACGCATGTGAAAGAAACCAAAAGGTGACTGAGCCCAGGTACTCCCGTGGCTGGGGCAAAATGCCAGGCCGAAGCCTGTGTGGTGATCTATCCACTTGGTCAGAACCAGTGGCCCACACCCTACACGCGCCGGCAAGTACCCTGAAGGGCTAGGGATGCTTCCGAGTAATACAACAGCAAAGGCTTCCTTGTCATGCGTCGTACTGTAATGGCTCCCAGCGTGTTCCACCTCTGTTATACCACATGTTCGGATGAACATGGCTTGGGCATAGGCTTCTAGTACTTCGATACTGAAGTACCGGGTATAATATACTTCTGAAGTACACCATATGTCACTATTTGGGGATTGTGGACATGAGCTGTATTTGTTGCTGGCCTTGCGTATTTCCGAAGCATGGGATACTTTGTGCACCCTGATCCACCGCGTACTATACTAGAGTACATGGAGACAGTACGGTGTGCCGATGCAGCTGCGAGTTCATGTAGTCACTGTGCTCGGGGCAGGCTGCATACTTGCCATGGTTGCTGCCGCTTGCTGCCGCTGAGCAGCTTCTCAGGAGCACATGGGTGGGCGTGCGGCAGTACCTGGCCAACTTGAATGTGCTGCGCACTGTGGCTTGCACTACCTGGGCTCTTGCACGCGCACAAATGCAAATAAATACTTGACATACTATCACTACAAAGTGAGACCACCACTGCAGCAGCTGAGAACTGCCATCTTGTGCTGCGGTCGCTGCCGCTGCTCTCGAGCAGCTTCCCAGGAGCACAAGGGTGGGCGTGCGCCACTACCTGGCCAACGTGAATGTGCTGCGCACCGTGCAGCTCAGCGACCACCAGGACGAACTGCGCCTGCTGTCGCCGCCGGTGGCGGCGGCCATGGCGCGGCACCTCTTCCGCAGCTGGCTGCCGCATGGGAGTGAAAAAGACCCATTTCATAATCATGCTTTAAAGTAGTGACTAAGTACTTGAAAGTATTGCCACTATTACCAGGGATTTATGCCGAACATCGGAGCATTTTGGGTCATGCGACACGGTGCACGGGCAGCAGCCGTCGCTTGCTGTGCAACAGAGGAGGTGCTACAGTGATAAGTGACGGCGTATGATTTTTGTACACATTGTATGGCGTGTGCCACATTGGCGTAGCGGCGTTCATACTACAGTAGTATGACTTTAATGCCGTGTGTCGCTGTTTGGGGCATCGTCACAAGCATCGTTTGTTTCTTCCACATGAATTGCATGGCACCTTCTGCTGCCACCGTGTTCACAGCTTTGTTTGCGTTGGTGCCGACTTGGGAGTGGCGTTTGCAGGTGTGGTGGCTGCGCACCGCAGATGACACCTTCACGGTGCGGCTGGCGCTGCTTGCGACGGCACAGACGTTCGCGCCGCGGGAGCCCCTTTTCAAATGAGTCGTGACTCAGGACTCATGAAACCGCACCTTTTTTTGATGCTGCGAGCTCTGTGTGTGACTACCTCGCCGGCGTTAACTTCGATTTGGTCCGCGACTCGGAGCCTCTTTTTTGTGATGGCCGTCAGGCTGTGTGCCAACATCCCCTGTACTAGGGGTGGGAGCAGGTCCCCTGGGACATGGGGCTGTAATCCGTTGGAGTAGTGCTCTGGCAACATGCCAGCTTCCTTTAGAGTATGCAGTGCTGAGCATTGCCAGCTTGTTCGCTAGCAACAGCATGTCTAATCATCCTTTCTCTGGTCACGCGCGCACCGCGTGCACAGGGCTTTCCGCGCCCTAAGCGGAGTGTAGTGTAATAATTGAAGGTACTCGGGTCGCAAGCACCACCTTGAGTTTAAATTTTCGATGTTGACACTCGTTGTGTCAACGTTCCCCAGGCCGATCATTTCCTAATTAATACCACCGGACCGGGTACTACAGTAGGAAGTACTTCATGAACCGGTACTGTAAATATAGAGCGGTAGGTTCCAATCTCAAGGCTTACCTGGTGGCATGTGCTTGCCTAAGTGCAGGAGTAGGAGTGGCGCTGTGTGCACCCGGTGCCCCAAGTGCTTGGAACTCATCTGCCGAGTGTTGTTGAACGATGGTATGCAGCACGTGGGTGGTGCACACGGAGCTGACGCCAGTGCTAAGCCACTTGCCAAAGGCCGCAATGAAACTTTTTCATGTGTTTGTGTGGCCACTACAGCTGCTAGGCGCAAACGCACTGCAGAGTACACGTGCGGTGCGTATGGCCCCTCCTCCACAGGCGCGGCGCATCCACCCTGTTCGTTTTGCGCAAGGTGTCCTGCTACCAGTTGGTTGTCTGTCAATGGCAACATGTCTCATGTGTGACTGTGGCTGCCACTCACCCCTTATGTGCACATGTCATGGTGTGGCCACTCCTGTGCAGGCGCGGCAGAGTGCGACCGCTGTATTTATTTCTGCGTAATGGCGTGCTGCTCCGCTACGCGCAAAAGGGCTCCATGCACACAGACACGTGCGAGCAGGGCGCCGGAGAGTCACGCTTCATGTTTGGTCAGGTGGGGGGGGAGTTGGACAGCATTGTATACGGTGTTCAGAGGCATTTGCGACCAGCCCCAGCTGCACCAACAACAGCGCACACCGCGGTGATGGCAGGTGTGAAAAAAACAGCACGCACTGCGCTGGTCTGTGTTCCCTGTAGCTGGCGTTAGGTAACCTTTGAGCATCAGGCCGCCAAAACTACTTTTCTTCTGGAAACTAGCGATCTTACCTGACCAGTGGTCACTCCTCGGCTGCATAATAGGCTTTAGCCGCTTCATTTATGCGTGTTCGAAATCGTCTGCAAAAATGCAGTTTACTGTACTTCTGCAAGGAGATTACTTCGGTACCCGCACGTCAACTCTTTCTGGTACCGCTGTGTGCAAGTGCTTGCAAGCAGAGCGCCGGCGAGTTACCCCCCACAAATATTGGTAAGGTGGGGGGGCAATTTAACGGGTACCTAAAATACTTCTGAAGTAAGAAACAATTTGTACTCGCACTGTGGGTAAAACAGAAAGTACTACTAGTAGTACTTCAAGTATTTCGGTATACAAATACTCTCACCGTTTACCTATAGGACGTAGTCACTGTACCATGCCATCCGCCACCTGATGTGCTGGCTGCAGAAGCTGACCATCCTAACGAAGGAACGAACCCCCTTGACGCTGGGCGGGGTGGGCACAGCAGAGATGATCTCCAGGTTGCGCATGAGTGCGTGCACCCCAGCGGCGGGCACCTTGAAGCCCATGAACTTGGTGGACTGGGCAGCAAGGCACAGTCGCTTAGCTTCCTCAGCAGGCTACTAGTGCCTAGTAGCAGGTTTTTATTTGCACTTGTAGGCGTGCAAGAACCCACGATATGCATGCCAGCACGGTCGTGACCATGGCACATGCCCGGCAGTATATGCACACAAAGGCACAAAGCTCGTTGAGCATCACCTGCTGTTAGCGGGCAGGCCTGAGCCGCCGGCAGAACAAGGCTTGACCTAGGTCGACCTGCCAGCCTGAGGGCAGGTCGTCCGCCAGGGCGCCATACTACAGTAATCTACTTCACGAAGTAGCAAGATTATTTCAGCAGATGTTGCATACTTGTGGTTACAAAACGGTACAAAACAGAAGCACATACATACTGACATGCAGTTTGCCCTGCTGGTAGCTTGAATCTCAGGGCCGTGCCAGACCAGTGTTAAAATGGCGTGATTTCTTTAACATTAGCGACCCTTCGCGCCCCTTTTTCATTCACGCGGGCGCAAAAGTTGTCCCGTTTCATTGTGGACGAGAGGCGCCCTGTGAATGAAAACAGAAGCGTTAATTTTTGGCAGCAGCAACGACCGGCAGCAGAAACAGCACCTACCGGGCACGCCGAGCCCGCGGCGTAGTGCCGACCTCCCACCACACTGCATTACTACCCCACCTAGGCGGCAGAAGCGCGCTGGTACCCCGCAGGGGGCAGCGGTGGCCCCAAACACCAACTTCGTGCCCCCACAAAACCAGTTGGCTACCCGCCCTTCTGGGATAATCCACGCTGCCCACACAGACCCCCCACACAGAGTAGCAACCGTGTAGGTTTTTTTTAGGTTTCATGTGGTTGAGGTTTTGGTTTTCATTAGTGTTCGATTTCATTTGTTGTCTTAAGTCTGTGCAGTCTGTGTGGGCAGTTCGGAGTATCTTCTAGGGGCGAACGGATTGTTCACGCGCCCTCCCGTTTGGCACGCACGCCGTGTTTTTCATTCACGCATTCATCCCCCCGCCCGCGGTTTGGCACGGCCCTCAGGTGCACCAAAAGCCGGCGCTGCCCTCAGCACCCTGCCATTGCAGTGTACACCATCGTTTGAACATGCAAAGGTGTCTCTGAACAACCAAGAGCACAACACAACTGCAGCTAGCGGGCAGGCCGGAGCCGCCAGCAGTAGTAGTAGTAGCAGGTGCGGATGAATATGGCGCGGAGCAGCGCGCGGTACCAGGGGCTGGACGGTAACCCATACTTGGTCGCCGGCGTTGCCTGGATGATGCCGATGCCGGGTATCTCCAGTGCATACAATTGCCGGCATCAGGGATCGACAACTATGGTGTCGAAGGCGCCGACGCCATCCATACTGCCGAAGATGTTGCTGCCGCGGAAATGGGACATGCCGTTGGACTTGAGCTATGGCCAACTTCTGCGGCAGCAACATCCTTGACAGTATGGACGCGCGCGGCGCCTTCAACACCCTGGTTGTGGACCCAGGATCCCAGTGTTTGCATGCGCTGGAGATACCCGACATCGGCCAAGTATCGTTGCCTCAGTCCGACCCTCGTGCGCTTGCCATCGCCCCCAATGTCAGCTCGACTGGGGTGCTCCCTTTAGGGTCCTGCCCTTCACCTACCCCGTGTGTGTGGGGGCGCGCATGTCTGCTGGCGCCATCTCCGGCGCCCGCACAGCACCTAGGGCTCCCTTTGGTGCACCATCATCCAACCGAGGAATGCCGTGTCACCGTATTGCGGTGCACGTCATGAGGAGCCGCACCTGCTGGTCGGGGCCCAAGGGTTGCTACCTACTATATAGTATGTTGCCGCTGCTGAGAGCGGCGCTGCCATGGCAAGGCCATGGTCTCTTGAGTCCACTTCAGCTTGCGGCTCCAGCACTGGAGTCCCTACCTCACAGGGACGCCCTGCTGTAAGCTGCTGTTGTTGTCGCCAAACCTGTTGGCGTGGCCGCATCTGCCTTCCCTTTCGTGGACATCAGTGTTCCTGGCTACACGTGGAGAATAAACTACGCAGCTACATCCGCAGAGGTGCTTGCCCCCCTCCCCCCCCCCCTTATGGCGTGCCCGGGCCGTGGGTGCACCTTATAGGGTGAAGGGAAAAGGGGACAGCATTGTGCAGTGGTCCTACAAGGTTAGGCACCGATGCCCCCTGTGGCTGGGACAACGAGCCACCTGTAGGCCTGTGGCGTCATTGAATGAATCATTTTGCGCTTCGTCAAGATGCAGGTGCAAAATTGAACGCCAGTTTCTCAGTGTTCACGTCATCTTGTACTGCATCTCGTCTGCCATGCGCAGGAGAGCCTGCTGCAGGAGCCCTGCGTCTACAGCTACAGCGCATTTACCGCCACGTACGTGACGGTGTGGCGCATCGACAGGAGGCCGCTGCTGGACCTCTTTGATGAATTTACAGGCATGCGGTGAGGCTCCCCTTGCCATGGCATGCCACGCAACGCATTTTTTTCTGGTACCTGCTGCCGTTGTTATGGGCGCTCGGGTTGGCTGCAAACCTTGCTGAGTGGCTGCGGCAGCCGTCTATGGCACCGGTTCTTTTAAGCATTTGCTGCTGCCAGTCGCATGCCCCCCCTGAGTGAGTGCACTCCATTGCATGGATGGCACCTGGTGTCCAGTGAGTTAGCGCAATACCAACCACTTTCAAGTAGTGATACCATGCAGGTTCGCTGGTGCATGTGCACATACTACTAGTAGTACTATGAAGCATGTTTGGTGAGGCCGACTATGAGTTGACGGCTGGCGTGTTCCAACCTACCTTACCATGGTAACAAACCGACTCGGAAGCCCAGCCTGCCAGGAAGCTCGTGCTGCCAGGCGACACATGGAACCTACTTGATCTGTTCGTGCACGTGCACTTCAATCTGACTAGCCTGCCCAGGTGCAGTGTCTGGGGCTGTGATTTGTGCAGTGCATGCATACGCCTGGCAGCACCAGCCAAGGTAAAACCCAGGATGGCAAAGTAGAGTGTTGAGTGAACACACTCACTGTAACCAGATCCACATAGCATCATGCCATACTGCGCTTTAAGGGGGACAAGAATGTGCATCACACTCGTCGCTGTTCTTCAGTACTTGTTGAAGTACTGTAATCGATTGAGTGAGAGGGTGGCACGCACACTTACTAGACTACCAGTACTACAGCATAAACAGCACCTACTAGTAGGTGCCATCCTGCATTGCTGAGCATGCCTTGGCATACACCAACCTGATGCATGCATGCCCGTGCGTGCTGCCTCCAAGTTGCACAACAACTCCACACACACACACCTGCCGTGCATGGATCTGCACACTGCGCTGCTGCTGCCCCTGTTGTTGCTGCCACTGCCTGCCGTCACTGCAGCCGCAGCCGCTGCCGCCACTGCTGCCGCCGCCGCCGCTGCCGCGTCAATGCCACAGCTGCCGCCGCCGCCAATGCCACCGCTGCCGCCAGCCATGGCAGCTGGCGCTAATGCCTGTCCCCGCCTCAGGCTCGCTACCGCTCTGCTGCTGCCATTCACCCGCAGGGCACGCATCCGCTGGGCGCGCGCCCTCCTGCTGCTCCGCCGCGCGCGCCAGGAGACCCAGTCCAGTGGCGCCACGACCCCCCGCAGCGGCGGCAGCAGTCGCAGCTCTTCGCCGGCGCGGCTGCATGACAGTGAGGACGCGCACAGACTGCTCAGCGTTGCGCAGTCGCTGGCGCGGTCGCGGGCACCCGGCGGCGGTCGCGGCTTCACCGGCGGCGCCACTGCAGGTGAGCATGCCAGCCCTGCCCACAGCCGGCGCAGCAGCGGCGGCAGCGACAGCAGTAGGCACGGCAGCGAAGCGCGGGGCGGCGGCCGGGAAGGTGGCACTGCCAGCAGGGAGAGCAGTGGTGGGCAGGGCGGCAGTGCGGGGGGGGGCGGTGGTGGCGGGGCCGCCAGGGATGCTGGAGGCAGCAACGAAGGTGGTGGCGGCGGGGGCCGCGAGCATGGTGGTGTGCATGGCGGCTTCAGTGGCATGGCCGCTGGGGACCCGCATGACTAGGGCGGCTAGGGGCGGCAGAGGCAATGTGCCTGGCACCTGGCGTGGCATAGATATACTTCAAGTATTCAATAGTTGCGTTGTGGGGCCGCCTGCAAGAGAGGGTATTGCAGTGTGTATGTACAAGCAGGCACCACAGGAGACGGCAACTAGCCTAACTTGTGGTGAGAGGAACATTGTGGACAGGCAGTCTCCGCTGCAGCCATGCCAGCAACCACATGTTGTCATAGGCTGGCGGGCTGACCAGGCTTCTTGCGTACAGCGTTGTTTGGCACTGGTGTGTGCTGGCATGCATCGAGTTGTAGATATATGTACATGCACCAGCGGCGATGCAGAACTGCCAACAGCTGAGCTCCAAGTTTCGGCGCTCAGGACCCCCTGTTGGGACTATGGCCCATGTCCGGGAGCAGGCCGAGCGAATAGAACTGCGGCTGCTGTACACAAGTGTGCACAGCTGCAACGACATGTCAGCCGCTGCGAGTTGCAGCAGACCGTATTGGCACAAGGTCTACGGCAGTGTCATCTGCACTGCAGCAGCTAAACCTGCGCCTGAAGCTGCTACCGCCATGTTCTTGCGAGCGGTGCCCTCAAGAGCAGGACGACTAGTAGAAGTGCATGTGGCCACCATTGTCGGCCAAGTGCAAGTGCACGTCGAGGCACCCTGCCACAATGACAAATTATTGTCCCTGGAGGCCGGTGCCGCGCGCGCATACAGCACGCTCTTGTAAGTGCCCTGCATTCGACATCTCGGAACCCTGTATGCTTCGCTGTCGCCGCACGAAGTATGTACTTGTAGTTCTGTATACCTCTGAAGCGTGTGTACTCTTATTAAACTCCGCTTAGGGCGTGGAAAGCCCTTTGCACACGGTGCGCGTGACCAGAAAAAGGGATCATGTGTACATGTATGTTTGAATGGATGTATACTTCTGAGGTACCAATATGACATACACCGGTCGGTACGTCAAGTAATATCTATACACAAAGTGTATATTTTTGCCCCTGTGCGCGCCACCGCTGTGCAGCGTGCAGCAGTGTTGGATGACCGTGTGCGAAACATTCGGAAGCACCCCCCCATGCAGCCTGAGTGCACTTGCAGGCGACATTGAGTGTGTGGCAGCTAAGGGTAGTGCGCTCACCCCCTCCTACACCAGCACCCGCCCCACAAAAATGGCACTGCCATGGCGGCCATGCGGGGGTGTACGACACCGCGTGCAGGTGCTGGAGTGGCCCATCGAAGCTGCGCTGGCTTGCACACGCTGGTGTTGTACGTTACTTGTGTTAAAAAGGGCGTGGATCCGGCTCGACCCGCGGTTGTAGCCTGCTGCAGACGGTGGATGCTGGCTTTTAGGAAACTAGCTTGCTCGCAGTTGCCTTCCTGAGCGCCGCCACTGGGCCGCCTGTCAGGCCTGGTCGACCATGGTCATCTCGGGGATCCCCGCACCCTGGTGCTGGGGTGATGGCACCGCGCGACTCACAATGTGTCACACAGCATGCCAAGCCGCACAGCAGAAGGGCACAATGATGCCCGCTTTCTCGCATCAACCCCTCACAGACGCACCCCTCTGCCCCTCCCGGTGTGCTGCTGCACATGTGCTGAACGAGCCCGGTTGTGGCCGCGCATTCCGCCCCTTTGCGCCTGCCCTTTAAACTTCTGGTGCAACGGCACCTTCCATTCCAACGTGCAAAACGGACACGGCGGCCCGCCCTGTCACTCTCCGGTACCAGCGACTGGCCAAGCCACGTAGGTAATGATGCTGCCGGTGCTGCCGCTGGAGGTGGCAGACATGGCGCTGCTGCGGCAAACGCTGCTGCGCAGGTTGCTGTTCACACTCTCCTTCGCGGACAGCAAGGGGTCCTTTGCTGACAGCTCAAAAGTGATGCATGGGTGGCGAGGCGCTGCCGCTGCTGCAGCAGTGGTGCAATACTTTACTGGTGGACTTGCCGCACATCCGGC
The DNA here is from genome assembly GCA_032358315.1 of Ophiocytium majus. Classification (NCBI taxonomy): domain Eukaryota; class Xanthophyceae; order Mischococcales; family Ophiocytiaceae; genus Ophiocytium; species Ophiocytium majus. The sequence continues at coordinate 14,526 of JAULBY010042887.1, forward strand.
TGGTTTCTCCTTGTGGCTACCTGCTGCTGCCGCTGTTTCGGTGCTAGCAGCAAAGAGCTGGGTGACAGCCACAACTTTGTGCTGGGTGACAGCCACAACAGCAACCCCATACTGTGCTCCTGCTGTTTTGCCTCTTTCATGTCGCAGAGGTCTACAGGGATGCGATGCTCCTGCTGCTGCGACCGCCGGCGATGGCTGATGCTTCCAGTCTTGGTTGCCCTTTGCTGCAGCCACGGCACTGATGCGGACCCACAGGTTGGCGCAAACACAAGTTGGCAAAGCTGCAACGAAGCACTACTGCTCGGGAAAAAAATGTCTTGGGTGTGGTGACAAATGTATTGCCTGTCGTGCAGCGCCATTGCTAGTGCCATGCTTCTCGTCAACATCAGTCATGGCCCAACAACCTCACTTGACAGTCCATGCAAGCACCGTACAACACCCGCCACTGGTTAGCTTTGCTCTGCCGCCACCTTCACAATTGTTACTCTGTTACTCCTCAGTGAACGCTGTTGTGCGCTCCTCGCTGCTGCCGCAACTGCTGCTGGCCCTGCATTGCTGGTGCCACCACCTGTCGCGTGTTACAGTTCATGCTGCAGAGTCGGCCAGGCGAGCAGTTTGGCAGCGATGAGTCAGCGGCTCCAACTTCAACATTGGTGTCAGCAGCTGCACCAATGGCAGGGAATGCCGCGTTTTCGGAGCTCTTTGACTCATTGGGCGTGTATCAGGGTGACGCACACACTGGTGTGCCTGGCTCCGACAGCGTGCGTGTTGCCAGGTGAGTGCTGCTGGCGCTTACATGTGTACTGTACTTACTTCTGAAGTATATCTACATACTGGTAAGAGTAACGGTACTCTTTGGAGCACTTCTACATGCGCTCGGTGTGTATGTTGCGCCACCCAGTTGCCTTGTCTACAAGTAACTACCCAGGCCGGTCACCTTTTGTTGCCGTCGGATCCCAACCGTGTCCGGGATACGTTATTTTGTGCGCCAGCCAACAATGGTGCAAGTACTTCCAAGTAGCTCATTAGCGTACACTACTACAAAGTGGTACCCTAGTGTCTACTACAGCTGTTAACCTATACAGAAGCATTTTGACCCTGTTGACATATACTAGTATTTGAGAGTATTTTAACCCGGAGAACTATTTGAGACAAGACTATCCCAAACATACGAAAGGCTCCCACCTGCTGAGTGCTGCTGATGCTGCTGCTGTTGAACGCTGATGCTGATGCTGCTGAGCGCTGCTGCTGTTGCTGCAGCTGGGCGCTGCCGCTGAGCAGTGCGGCCGCCACTCCTGAGCCCCGTCGCCCTCGGCTGCTGAGCACTGTCGCCGTTGCTGCTGCTGAGCATCGCTGCTGCTGTCATGGTTGCTGATGGCCACTCTGTTCTGGTACCCCCCCCCCCCTGCACCAGAGTACACGGCATCACACAGGGCGATGGAGTGTACCGACCCTCCCTACTCGTCTACTTTCGGCAGCTTGTGGGCGCACCCGAAGAAAGCGACGGTGATGACAGCGGCGGTGGTGGTCAGAGTGGTGATGCCAGCCATGGCACACTACACACTGGCGGCAGCCGCACAAGCGGCGACAGCGGCAGTGGCAGTGGTGGTGGTGGCGGCAGCAGTAGGTGGCCGCAGCGGCTGAAGCCGGTGTTTTTGAACATGCACGGTGGTGGGTGGACCAGGCGAGTGCAGCACACCGTCACCCCAGTGGTTGTGTGCAGCGAGTGCAGCAGCTGTGTAGCATGCATAAACACTGATGATGGGTCACAGCGTGGACTTATTTCACTATTCTTAGTACTTTTTGAAGTATGCTTCTGAACACGTACAGTATACATCTCGGGCGTACATGCAATAGTATGGCCGCATTTATACACCATATACTGGTGCAGAGTGTAAGACGTATATCGCTTTTGGTGTTGTACGGATGCGCCGCAATTTTTATGGCACAAGCCTGGAATACTACCACATACCGCGCCTACACACCATCATAAGTGACCATACTACGCTACACTGTAGCATGTATGGCCACTTGTCTCTGAACGTGGTGTGCTGCGAAGACGGTGACGGGTGTCAGCACTGCGGTGTGTCTCTGGCATGCATGTTGCGCTGCACCTAGTTCACCAGTTGCACGCGATGCCAAGTCATGTTGCTGGTGCGGCAGTTGTGCAATACCAGTGTGACACCCGTGACGAGACAGCTGTTGCCTACTGGTGGTGGTCAGATGATGGTTGACACTGTTGGCCCACACACACATAGAGACTGTTCGGCGGGGTGGCAGCACTGGATGCCGAGCGCCAAGTGACACAGCGCTCCCTATGCTCAATATAATGAATGGGGTGGCTGAGGTTCTTGCGAAATTGTCAAAGTGGTTAACCAGCTTCCTTACTGCGCCAAAGGGGTGGTGCCACTGTCGGGAGGGGAGGCGATGATGGTTTGCGGAACGTACCGTGCTTTGTCAAGTTGCGCAACCGGTGCCTCATCGACAGCACAACCCTGACCCGCCTCGGCGAAGGCGCAACCCGTTTTCACATAGCTAAATGGGACGTTTGTGTGCCATGCGTGCTGCCGATGCTCGGTGTTGCTGCTGCTGCCTGCTGGTGTGTTTGCATGCAGTGGCGACGTGGAGTCCTTCACCCCGCTGATGAAGGACCTTGTGGTGCTGCTGGACGCCGTCGTGGTGAATGTCGACTACAGACTGGTGCGTTTGCGGGGCTGTGGACAATTGTTACCTTGACAGTCTTTTTGCTCTGTGACGGTACGTGCGGCTACTTGCGTTTGTGGGTGTGCAAGAGCCCAGGTCACGCAAGCCAGCATATGCAGCAATGGCGGCCCGCACAGAAATGTTAGCACGACAGTATAACTGGTGCTGAGGTTGCCTATGGGGCTAATCAACGTCCAATCCGATTCCACTTTGCTTGTGATGATGATGGAGGGCTGGGTGCCATCGAGATCAATGTTGACTACAGCCTGGGGTGTGCGAGCCATGAACGGTATATGAACAACCGCATTCTTTTCCATACAAGCTCCCCCTCCCCCTCCCCGCGCCCCCCGTCCCAACATACCCAAACAACCCAGCGTCAACAACCACAGTGCTTGCCTGCGCAAGCACACAGCTGCTCCCATGCGGCTGCAAGCCTTCGCACAACTAACCCAGGCGTTTGCACAACCGGGCTGATTCAGAACCCGTGCGCCCGCCCGCCCGCCCGCCCGCGCCGCAGGCTCCCGAGACGCACTTCCCAGGGCCTCTCTCAGACTGCTACGCCGCGCTGGCGTGGGTGCGCGACCACATTGACAACTATGGTGGCGACAGGCACAGGGTGATTGTGGCCGGCGAAAGTGCGGGCGGGACGCTGGCCATTGGGCTGGCCATGTTGTGGGCGCGGCGCCAGCGCCCCAGTGGCGGGGGCGGCCGGGTGCTGCCAGGAGCGCGAGTCTGTGCGAGCGTGTTCTTCTACCCCCCCACGGACTATTCTGGCGTGAGTGCTGTGTCACGGTGCTTGTGGTGTGGACATTGAAGGGCGTGTCATGTCGGCATGGGCGGCATTGCATTTGGAGATGCCGCTGAGTGGGGTGCATGCGTGCACCTGGTGTCTTGGCATGGCTCTGCGGCATCCAATGGTCATGAGTCCCTCAAGGTTCGTAGTCTCCTGAGTCTGAGTGTCAATTGATGGTGGCACTAGCAGCAGCGGCGCAAAGAAAGGCACCGCCCTCAAAGGCAGTGATGGTTGGCGATCGCTTGAGTGATGCGCTGCAAAGGAAGCATGCTTGACCTGCCCAGTTTTCTAGCTAGTCCAAGTACTTGAAGTAGGTGGTTCCAACTCGGTTCACACTCCGCATGCGCCTCAGGATGAGGTCAGAGGAGGGCGGATGGGGAACAACGTTTTTCTGCCGTTCCATGGACCTGACACACACGAGACACCAAGCAGAAGGGAGTATGAGCATGCGTGTGTAGCCCCCCGAGAGTGTAAAACTTGCCAAGGCTACACTGGAGTTAAAGCTAATAGTATGCCGAGTGTGATATAGCACAATAAGTGACTCACATCAGTCTGAGACCCCCCACTCACTTCCATCACAACTTGCTTCACAACTAGATGCGAAGCTCGCAGGAGTGGCAATTCCCAGCTGGCACTGCTACCCGGAGCCCACGTGTGCCGCCGCCTCGACTGCTGCCCGCCGATGTGCTGCCCGCCGTCTGCCGCGTCCTCAGGGCCAGCTGGCAAACCAGTGGGCGACCTACCTCAAGTACCCTCACATCCAGGGGCGCTCCCCGCTGGCGTCGCCCTTGTTTGCTGCGCCCCTGCAGCTGTCTCGGCTGCCGCCCTCCCTCGTTGTGACTGCCGGCTTGGACCCCCTCAGGCCCGAAGGCCAGGCGTTCGCCCGGCTGCTGCGGCATGCGCGCGCCCCAGTTGTGGACAGGTGCTACCAAGACGAAGGCCATGGGTTCTGGACGCATTTCGGCGGAAACTACACGCACCCCGTCTGGGGCGACTTCTTTGGGTTCCTGGGAGAGCACTGCGGAACCAGGGCCGAAGTGGCGTGATGCGCACCCGCCAGCGACGAGCATGCTGCGAGAGTGCCGAAGCACCCCGGCAGGGCAAGGCTCTGGGGGTGTCTGGTATCACACCGTGCGCTATGGCGCAGCTCCTGAGGGGGCGATGTACGCGCAGCTTGAACATGATGGGCGACGTGTGTCTTGCGCGCAATTGGGTTGCTGGCTTGGGCACTGCAGCGGTGCCAGGTGCTGTGCGTGGGCAATTGAGCCCAACGACTGGCCACTTAGCTCTCGGCACCGAAAGCGGACAAACATGTCGACGTGCGCGAACCAGCGCTGTGGTGGCCGTGTTCCGGTGCCGGCGCAGCATGCGTGAAAGCCATGGTGCGCCATGCATACATGTGCATGCAGCAGGGCCTGTGCTCACGCCCCAGGCTCTCAGGCACCCAGGTAGGTACATTATGATACATGTTTGCACACTGCCCCAACAAGGGGTGGGGCGGCGTGTATTAGCGCGAAAGCGAGCACTTGCCACTGCACGCGCCGGCGCTGGTGCGTTGGTACCACTTGCGCACAGCGCCAGCACTGCGTGGCACTATGTAACTTTGGCACGGGTGCCACTCAGCGCACAAATACTCTCACTTGCGGACTCAGCAGCAGCATGCACTGGTGCTGCAGTGGTGCCAGCCACAACTTCCACAGTCAGCTGCATGGTGCCTGCCAGCAACCATCGACGCGCAAACGTTGTACCTGGGATATATCAAATCACTAGACTCCTCATGGGAACATGGCGCCTGTGGGGCTCGGCTCACGGAATTGCTTTCAAGTGTATGCATGCAAGTGCATCTGTGGCACGGCCCGCGTGCTAGCGGCGCGTCTTGGCTGGTGACCGTGCACACACAGCACAATCCAGCAGCTACTAGGTGTTGGTGCTAGCACATGCTCTTGTCGGAGCACCCGCTGCGGCTCTGAGCAGCTAGTACCCTTCGCCACGGGTCATGTGTTACAGTAGCTGCTTTGGCTTCTGTGACACAGTCAACCTGCCTGGCTAGGTGGTCAATTTACGCCGCAGCTTGAAGTTCCTCACGCTCTCCTCCTGTGAATGTCCTGCATCGAATTCCGAATGATTCTGCTGCCTTGCTGCTGCACTGTGTTGCTGGGCACCAGCAAAACACTCAACACGAGGCTGGTCACTGCATTGCAGCTGCTTGCAGTTCTGCCATGATGCCAGCTCTCCCACATGCCAGTGGCAGTGCCACTGCGGGACCATCTGTCATCGCACACCACTGGCATGTCGTCATGACATAACGTGCACCGTGCAAAAAAACACCATGTGTCATGCACATGATTTCATGTTCATCCCGCACAGTGGCACTCCCTCACGTGCATAAACATATGTACCGGTGCATATATGTATATGCATCGCACGCTCAGCCTGTTGAAAGTACGGCGGCAGCATGCCACATGCAGGCAGTGATGGCATGGGTGCCCCAGGATGGCGCTAACATATGGGTAGGCGTCTGCTCATACATGGCCGTCAGAGCCAGCTCATGTGTGGCCGCCCAGCAGAAAGGCTGCCAGTGGCAGTTGTTGCGGCGCCTTAAGTCGACCTGGCCACCACTGGCCGCGCACCATGCACACCTGACAGTGCGCCTTAGGTCGACCTGGCCACCACTGGCCGCGCACCATGCACACCTGACAGCCATCGACGCAGCCGCACAATGGCACTGCAGCAAGCAGCGAGCCATTGCTGTTCGCCCCACCAGGATGCGATCACTGCCGGCGACTAGAATATATATATTGTTGTTGCGGTAGACATGGTGGTGCAGCTGCAACGGCGCCACAGCGGCGGCGGCGCCGGCAGTGGCGGCAACGACGACATCGGCGCTTGCGGCGGCCGGAGGCAACGACGGTGTGCCAGCCGCGAAAGTTCAGCTGTCAAAATCGTCTTGCATCCACGGAGCCGCATCCGCGGGCCCAGCCTTCGCCTCTGCCGGCGGCCCCCCACCACCACCGCCAGCGCCATCATCCGCTTCCCCGCGGGTGGATCTCGGGCGATCGCCGCTCCGCCGCGTGGGCGCAATACCAGGTGGCGGCGCGCCGCTGGGTGGAGGCGGTTTCCGACTGCCTCCGCCGCCGCCGCCCGTCCGTGAGCGCGACTGGCGCGGCCTCGATGATGTGGTGGACGACAGGGGGGCGCTGGCGGGCGAGGACGCTGTGGAGTCGCCACCGCAGCCCTTGGCCTCTGCCGCCGCGCTGTCGGCGCTGTTGGCGGCGGCCTGCAGCTGCAGCAGGGCGGCGCTGGCGCGCCGGCGGTGCTTCAGCACCTAAGGGGGAGGGGAGGGGGGCATGGGACAGGGAACACGTTCGTAAGGCTACAGGGTTCGTGGATGGACGGGACAGCAGGCAGCGCATGTCTCGCATGTATCCGATTCCACATGCAAGGCAAGGTGCCGTCTAGCCAGCGTAGTTGCTTGGGAGAACGTCTAGCTAGCAAGCTGCCAAGCGCACCTGCGACTGGGGCACGCTGCCGGGGCAAGGCCTCTAGGGTGCTGCCTCCACATGCTCAAACCCTCTTCAGCATCCTGCACACCCTGGACAACACACAGGAGGGCTAACCATGCTGTCAAAAAGCTACGGCATGGCGCACTCCTGCCGATTGTACCTCTTTGTTGAGCTGGTCGTTGGCGCCTTCCTCATCCGACGAATCGGACAGCAGCAGCACCGCGGTGTTGGCCACCGCCTGCGGCGACAGCGTGTCCTCGATGCTCCGCCGCGGGGAGGGCTCCATGCATGCGCCACTGCCCTCCCCCCAGTCCAGAGAGGCGGCGGTGCGGCGCGGCCCCTTGGGCGTCAGTGTCTGCGACTCTGCTGCTTCCGCCTGCAGTCTCGCAGAGCGGTGGTGGCACGCAGTGGCAGTAGATTGGCCCACTGGCGCACACACACTGCCTCCGAGTGTCTACTGTTAACGGGCGCAAGAGTCCAGCACCTTGTCGGCACGCAAGTGATGCCCGGCTGCCATGTTGGAATAAGACGCACCGGACAACATCAACAGAGTCAGGGCGCTACTCCTATAGCTCAATTATGGGTGCCGCCCCACCGAAAAGTGCAAGAACCGGGCAATTGCCCAAGTCACAAGCTTGAGCGCAGCCACAGAGATAACGTGGAGGCAACACCCAGCTGGCAGCATGGCAGCTACAACGCCCGGCATTCGGTGCTCACCGCCGCGGCGGCGGTCGCCGACCCCGAGCTCCCGGAGGAGGACCGCCTCGTGCTGCCCGGGCGAGGCTCCGACAGGAACTCACGCGGGCTGGGGTGCGCCGGCGCGAGCGGGAACCCTGCGCTGATCGCGGCGTGCAAGCGCGCGGTTGCAGAGTAGTCGCCGCCAGCTGCGAGTGCGGCCGCCGCCGCCGCCGCCGCCGCTGCAGCGCTTACACTCGTCCCCGCGCCAATGTTGACAACCGGGACATCCGCGTCGGCGGCGTCGGCACCGTCCTCTGCCGCCGCCTTGGCGCCAGCGTCCGCGTCATCCTTTGCTCCCCGGTCGCCGCCGTCCCATGCCGGCTCCTTGGGCTCAGCGCAGGAGGTTTCGTCGATCGCGGGCGCGGGAGCGGGGAGAGGAGGGGTGGGCTTGGCATCTGGAGGCGCTGCGGTGGCCGCCGGTGGTGGCGCGGCAGCCAGGTTGAGCTCCTGGCGGAGGCCGCTGGCCTTGGTCGCGCTGTTCGGGGTGGCGCTGTTGGTGGTGCTGCTCGGCCTGGAGATGGGAGAGCCATCTTCTCGCCTGCGCAGCAGCACCGGTTCCCCAGCATGCGCCAGAGCAATGGCAGCATGTGAAACCCCTGCAGAGACCTGCCTGCGCAGCCGTTGAGGCGAGCACCACGAATATGTAGTTTGTGCCGGCTACAATGGCCAAGCCCTGAGGTGCATGGACCTGCCAATAAGAAGTGACACAGCCCAGCACGCCACCTAACGCCTTACTGAGCTCTATCACGGACTGCTGACACGCAATCAGACACCGCAACAGTTCGGGTCTCATGGCGTCAGGGTTTGAGATATCTCGTTTCTCGTTTGTTTCACAGCACCTGTGTGTCTACGGCCTGCGGCCTCAGTTTGAAATGATGGCTGCAGAGGCGTAGTGCCGCAAGCTTTTTGCTGCTGGCGGCAGTTTCGACCGGTCGAATTTCCTGCCACCTGTGGACCCAGTCGCGCACGGGATACCAAAACCACTGCCAGCACAGCCACACGCTACTGGCCCCTACTACATCTCCACTGACCAGTGGTCGCAAACAGCACAAGGCTTGCCTTGCACGTAGTGCTCTCAGGTGCTCAGTGCCTCCCATCAATCGCCGTCCTCAGCTTCACAGCCAACCACACGCGCGGTGACTATCGTGGGACAATTGCACACCCTGGCGCGGCTGCTTTAGCCACTCTGGAGCTGTCCCACAGCTTCAGCACCCTCGTGCTGCCCGTGTTCTAACATCCGGGAACCCCCCCATCGCACATGCGCAGCATACTGCCCATATGTACAGGGTACAACGGCATACTTCGAAGTACATGCGGATGTGCGGCATATTCTGCTGCCAAGTATTTCTGACCTATAGGGATTGACTCAACCACGCAGCACGCACCTTTCGCCGCTGCCGCGCCGCCGCGTGTCATCCCGCCCCGACTGCGACCTCGACCCGCCCCTGCTGCCGCCGGCACTGCCGCGTGACGAACCGCGCGGCGTCTCTCCTTCACCGTCGCCACGCCGCTCGTGCACGTGCCGGCTGCCGCTGCTGCCGGGGTCACGGTCCCCCCGCTCCGCGTCTCGTTCATGATCGCGATCGCGGTCGCGACTTCGATCGTGGTCGCCGCCGTCCCGGTCGCGCGCGCGGTCGTGGTCTCGTCGGCGCTCCCTATCCCTGTCGTGCTCGCGCTCGCGATGGCTGTCGCGGTCCCTGATGGCGGCAGGGGCGCAGCAGTGTGGTGATGTGTGATTTCCTGTGCAGTGACGCCTGCAGCGTAATTTGGCGGTCTGGCCTACGGACTCGGGCGACCACTTTTCCCAGCCTCCGCCACCCCACCCGTTCAACTGGCCATCCGCCACGGTTGTCAGCTAAACGGGACAATCTGTACATTTATCTTCCCCCCACACAATTCTACTTCCCAGCCCGAACCATGTTTACACGGAGCACGGCGGTATCAAAGGAGTGGTGAGACTCGCGACGACCCCGCATGCTCATGCTTGTGCGAGCGCACATGGCTCTTAGTCATCTGCTGAATACCAAACTATGAGTACAGCAGGGCTTGCCTGGCCGTCCACAGCGCATCCCGATCGCGATCCTTGTCCCGATCGCGCTCCCGATCCCGTTCCCGGTCGCGATCGCGGTCCCGATCCCTGTCCCGTTCCCGGTCTCGGTCACGCTCATGGTCCCTGTCAGCATCGCGCTCCCGCGTCCGGCTGCGTCAACACGTAGACAGCCAAGAAGCACGATACCATGTACAAATTGTGTTCTCAGTAAGTAAAAGACCGCTTGAGCCTCTGCAGTTTCCAGTCGCGCGTTGTCAGTCAGTGAAAGAGCGCTTGAACCTCTGCCATTTCCAGTCGCGCGTGTGCGTACCGGGCTTTCCATGGCCCAAGCGGCGAAGTCGAACTGACAAACAATGCACACTCCAGCTGCTGCTCTCCAGGTCCCTCCGAGTGACACGGCTGTGCTGTGGGCACCGCGGAGGGGACTTCACGCGTCGGTCAAACAGTCGATTGGTGCATCTTATACCTGGTGCTCATTTCCCAGGCACCGCCCCATCTACTTCAAAGAAGTATTCATCAGACATAGCCTGCCTAGCACCCCTATGTAGATACCCCCTTCGCCTGATCAATGCCAAAATGATTGGCAAAATCTCACCTGCTACCCTCTATGTCCCTCTCCGCATCTCTGCATCACTGGCATGCACCACCTTCCGAAGGCCGTACGCAGTGTTGGAGTTTAGCGTGCCACTGGTGAAGGGGCCGGCGACACAAGAGAGTTCCACTCGCGACCCGGGGTTGCTGATCCGTGGTTGTCAGCACAGCTTTTGGGCTTGCCGCACAATGCAGTACTTCTGGTACACTGCTTTTGTTCACGAAAATCTCACCTGCTGCCCTCCGCATCCCTCTCCGCCCGCCGACGGCTGGCGCTCATGCTGCCGCGCGCGCCGCCTCCCGCACCGCCCAGCGGTGTGTGCACCGCGCTCCTGCTGCCACGGTTCAGGAAATCGTCGTCCGCTTCCAGCGAGTCAGCGCCTCTGTGTCGCCCGCTGCCGTAGCTGTCGCTCGCGCCTCGCCGGTGTCCGCCTGAGCACGACGTTGGAGCAACACATCAGTACTACTGTGAACCACGTGAAAAGCATACTCACCGGTGTGCACGAGCACAACGCGGCAAATGTCACCAAAGGCGACGGAAATTGAGCCTCTTCTGCTCTCCTGCCAGACATATTTTGGGCGCAATACGTGTGTATGTGGCACATGCCACCAAAGGCTACGGAAACTGAGCCTTCTCCAGTCCTACCAGACATGTTTGGGGCACAAAACGTGTGTATGCGGCACATGCCACCATAGGCGACGGAAATCAAGCCTCTTCTCCTGTCCTACCCGACATATTTGGGCGCAGTACCTGTGTGTGTAGACACCTAGACTCGTATCGTACGGTACATCATTGGGACTCACCGTTGAGAGAAAATACCTGCTACCGCCACAACGCAGCTATTTAGTCCCCGCACTCATGGCACCGCCGAGCGTCAAAGTCCTGCAGTTGGTGTTTTTGTCCTGCTCTAAATAACTCCCTCGGGTGGCTCGGGCTGGTGCTTGCTCCTGCTCCTGTGCACGCTCCCGCCTCCCTTTCCAGACGACCAGTCCTCTTGCTACAGTGTGACACCTATGCTTCGCCCTGCCGCAGCTACGCTCCGCCCCCGCCGCGCCAAAGCACGCCAGCGCGCTGCTGCGCTAAGGAGCGCCGGTTTCCGCCTACTTCGAAGTATTTCACACACTCTTCAAAAAGTGCTTCTGTGTCTGCGCGCACTCATTACTTAGGCAACTGTGCAATCTCTGCTCTAGTCAGTTTGCTCTCATTGCCGCCGCGACTCCCCCGCCCCCCATCCTGCAGTGCTTCCGCCCCCAGTGTGCTGCTGCGCTTGAGGGTCACCGGCACAGACTCTTCGTACCCCTTGCAGACAAATTCAACTTCTCTACTTCAACAACTCAGTGGCTGCCATGCCATTCACACGCGCCCCCACCGCTGCACTCGCTCCCACGCATCCACGCTTGCCCTTCGCAATTGCACTGCAGCACCTGGGCAATATCAAGGCGGACTTTTCCTTTCCTCGCCCTACTTAACTTCAACTTGCCTACTTCAACTCCTCTCCCGCCGTGCCACTCACCGCCGCCGCTGCGCTCGCTCTCACGCCGCTGCGGCGCGCCGCCGCCGCCGCCGCCCAGCGCGCTGCTGCGCTTGGGCGTCACCGGCGCAGATTCCTCTTCCTCCTTGCACTCCTGAGCTTCCGCCCGCTGAGTGGCGCCCGAGCGCTGAGCAGAAGCCCTATCGCCGGCAGACTGCTGCCGCACGGGGCTGGGGTGTGCCTTGGGGGCGGCGGCGGGCACGGCGCTGAAGGCCTCCTTGGCGTCTGCTGAGCGCGGCGGCGGCGGCAGCGGCAGCGGCAGCAGCCCATGATGAGAGGTGGACAACGGCAGTGATGGTGGCGGCGTATAGCGTTTTTTGAAGTACTACAGTAGTATTTTATACTCTTGAAGTACCCGTTAGTACAAAATATGGAGTATTTCTACGTATTCCTACGCTCCTTGGCGTCTGCACTTCAAAGTTTTATCCGTGACAATGCAAGATACGGCATAATTCTACGTATTCCTGCGCTCCTTGGCGTCTGCTGAGCACAGTGGCAGCGGCAGCGGCCCATGCTTTAGTGACAGGTGACGGCGTATAACGTATTTCAAAGTGTTCTATACGTGATAGTGTAAAATCTGTCGTATTTCTACGTATGTCTACGCTCGTTGGCGTCCGCTGAGCGCGGCAGCAGCGGCAGCGGCCCATGGATTTAGTGATGGGTGACGGTAGTGATGGTGACGGCGTACAACGTACTCTGAAGTATTTTATACTTCAGGTGGGTAGAAGTACGTGATAGCACCAAATAGGCGCACAAGACGCTAGCAGAAACCGGCATCGCGTACCTTGCCCAGCACCGCCGCCGTCGCCGCACAAGTGTCACTACAATGATGTCTGAGTGGCTCCCAAAGGAGCGCGTCCCCCCCCCCTTACCCCCCCCAAAAAATTTGGCCGAGCAACTACTTCAGAACAAGGTGACAGCAGAAAAACCGGCACCACGCACCTTGACCAGCGCCGCCGCCGCCGCCTCGCAGGTGCGGGCTTCGCGCCCCCCCTTTGGCCTCCGCCGCCGCCGGTGATAGACTCACGGGAGTGGTACTGGCGGTTGCCGATGGTGAAAAGGCTGCGCCGCCAGCGGCGGCGGCGGGGGGAGCGGCGGTGGCGGTCGGTGACAGCCCCGGCGGCAGCTGCGTGGTCTCGAGCTTGATGAAGGCGCCGCGGCACAGTCGGCACAGCGCGGTGATCCACAGGCGGTGCTCCGCGCGCGTCTGCCAGATTTCGACAGAAAAATGACAGAAATAGAAGGCACATGAGAGAAAGTGCAAGGCGCGAGTCTGTGCGGTGTGCGCGCGCGTGAGCAGCAGGGGCACAGGCGGCACAGCGCGGTGATCAACAGCCAGTGCTCCGCGCGCGTCTGCCAAATATCCACGGAAAAACGAGAAAACGGAGGCGCTTCGCATTTGCTCAGCAGCACAATTCTTGCGTAGGATGTAGTTGGCACTTGCTGGCGGCAGCCCACTTTCCGCGGGAGCGAGTGAACTGCTGTTAGCACGCGCATGCGCGCAGGCTGGGCCGGCAAAAGAAAAAGGGCACAAAGTGGATGCAAATTGAAGTGGGGTGAAAAGCGTGAGTCTGCGCGGCGCGCTCGTGTAGGCAGGGTATCTGCCAAATTTCGGCAGAAAAGGCACAAAAATAGAGAGCAAGTGAATCATGCCGAAGGCTGAGCAGTTTTTGCGAGGGCCACCGCCAGTGCGCAGGCAGCAGCAGCACCGCGTCATTGGTGACGGCGGCGCTGCTGCAGGCGCACGGAGGCCGCTAGCAGGCTGGGCACTAGGGTTGCGCGAAAACGTACATGAGCAAGCCATATCAATTCCCACTTGTGTACGGAACGTTTATATATATGCAGCGTACATGGCAGATACTTCAAGTACTTCTTGAAGTAGTATTTTGATAACATAGTGATAGGAACAGGTTGGCGCACACGTGTGTGGGCAATGTCAGGTGCTCGTGCATGGTGGCTCGCCCCGCATCGTACGTTATTGCACATGTTTTGCCAAGAACAAAACGCCCATATTCGTTTTCGTGCAGCCCAGGGCATAACTTCCACGGCGTTGCGCTCACCTGAGCTGCAAGGCGCAGCGTGCGCGCCGGGGAGGACACAATCATGAGGTCGCTCCCGATCTCGCTGACCTCGGCTACATCCCTTAGGTAGACCCACCCCTTGAATTCGTTGTCGTCAGGTGAGTGCGAGTAGCACAGCGCCAGCTCCCGCTCGCCGTCCGCCGCCGCGGCTGGGTCCAGCTCCACCACCTTGAACCACCGCTTGTTGGTGTCGCCTGCGCCAGAGCACCGCCGAAATGTTTTACGTGCACGTGTGAAGCATTTTTTGAAAGTGTTGTCATTTTACCGGTACATGAACATGCTGTGCGCGATATGGGAATGCAGAGCTCCACCACCTTGACCCACCGCTTGTTGGTGTCGCCTGCGTGAGAGCGCATGCGCACATGATGTTGCCTGATTGTGTGATACTGCGAAGTACTTCTTCAAGTATAGTTTCAAGTATACATACACACTGCGAAGCATTGTATCGTGTATTACTGCTGCTTGTTGGTGGCCGCCTGGCCCAAAGCAGTCACACCACCTGTCACACCGCTTTTGTTTTCGCTCACAGTGAGAAGGCCTCTGTACGCCCGGCGGGAGGGGGGTGCGCAGCAAGCGACCATCTTGTCAGATGTGCAGGTGTTGTGAGGTATGTCAGTGGTTGAGTCCTGCTGCTGCTGCTGCTGCTGCTGCTGCTGCTGCTGCTGCGAGTGGTGCTGTGCTGCGCAGTCCGGCGGTGGCGGCAGCGGGTGCGGGGGACGCTTCTGACCCCCCTTGACACTGCTGGTGTGCGTGTGTGGGTGTCACCTGCAGAGTGCATGCCGCGTGCAGTGTGGCTGGCGCCACCATGTGGCTACGAGTGATGAATCACTTGCAGTGGAAGCAGGTCACTCACTGCGCTCGCAACATTACGCTTAGCTTACAACTATTATGGTACTGTGCTTACCAGCTGGATTGAGGGTACGTACTCGTGTGTGTATGCATGGGACACTAGTGTGTGTGCCCGAGAGCCTACGCAAAGAGGGGTGGGTGACCATCGCACTCCATTTGCTGCAAAGACCACGCACGGGCACCTTCTTTTTGTTGTGGCTTTAGCATGGGGAGCTGTCGCTTCTGCGGGGGCCCACTCAACGAGTGCACGGACCTTAGATGCGGGTCTGGCTGTTGTCACGTACGATTCGAATGCCACAACTGCCCCCTACTATACGAATGACTGAGATGGTCACCTCCACTAGCACCACCGCAGTCATCGGCAGCTGGTGTGATGCTAGTGCTGCCACCCCGTGTCCGCTGCTTGCGCCGCTGGCTCTCCTCTGCCGTCAACCGTGTGGCACCGACAGTGCACAAGTGCTACAAACGCGTCAATCGCACTGTAGCCGCGCCGCTAAGAAGTAAACTTGCGAGCGCGCGGCCCACACAAGGTTAGTGCTGCCCTGGTACGCAGCAGCAGCGCGGGCAGCGGCGGCTTGGCAAACCGGGGCAGCTTTAACCGGTGTGCACCTTGCAGCTGCGGCACGGCCGGGTGTGCTGCTCTCGAAAGTTCTCACCTCCTATGCTGCCCCACATGGTCCTGCTCTTCTCCTTGTACAGCCACCCCTCCAGGGCGCTGATGTCGACATCTCGCGGCAGCACCATGGCTGGTGTTGCTGCCCCCCCGGGGCCCCGTTCCTCCCGTTATCCTTGGTGCTGCTGCCGGCTGCTGCCCCGCACCGCTGGCTGGTGTGTGGAAGCAGCTTGCCTCTGCTGGCGTGACCCGTGGCCTGGCGCCTGTTATGGCTGGGCCTCCACCAAAAAGGGCATTCCGTGCGCAACGACAACTGACGGGGTCTACTAGCAGCAGCAGCAAGCAAGCCCCTCCCTCCGCACCAGTGCACGTCACCAGCACCATGTAGACGGCAGCCGTTTCAGTCTTGAAAGGGCACGCCTGCTCAGCAAGCCACAACTTCAACACAAAACTTGTGCTCAGCAAACCCACAACTTCAGCCCGACAACTTCAACACACAACTTCAAACGCATGTTTTGTGTTGCGTGCTTTTTCACGCACACACACTGCCTGGCCCCATGAAGCGCTCTGCGAGCTCGGCTGGGCCGCCCAGCGGCAGCAGCAGCCCCGTCAACTCCGCCGCCACAGGCGGTGCCGCCGCTGGAACGTCAGCAGCAGCGGCGGCGGCAGCTGCATCTGGGACTGCCTCGTCAGGTGGCAGCTATGCTGTCGCCGCGGTTGGAGGGGGGGGGACATCGGGAGCAGCGGGTGGCGCTGGTGCTGCCGCTGCGGCGGGGGCAGGAGGGGGTGTGCCGGCAGCGGGCTCGCTGACCAGTGCGAGTGGCGAGACTTGGGGGGCGCTGACATCCACACCTGCACTTGAGGATCTGGTGCTGAGGACAGACTTGGTGATGGGCAGCGGCGATGGGAGGGAGCCACAGCAGCTAGGGTTGCTGCCACGGCTGCTGTGGGACCTGACGCAGCTGCTGAGCGCCGACACGGACCAGCTGTTTGTATGCATAGCTGCGAAGCTGCTGCTGAGGCTGGCACCCGTACTGGGATGCCAGGTGTACACCATCGAGGTGAGGGTGAAATCGAAGTTGAAGTTGGATGATGTTCGGGATTCGCTGTAAGAATGGACTAGTTTTCTTTTTCAATGTGCTCTCGTACACTATATACTGAATGTAGACAGGGCTTGTGATGCTTCTCTGGGTCTGGCTGCCCACCTTCTCTCCGACCAGCAGCTGCAACGACACTGCTGCTACTGCTCCTGGCACCATGGGCCGCTACTTGGCCCAGCACTGCCGTCAGCACGCGTTCACAAGCACTGCGCAGAACCTCGTGTTTGTGCCTCATGTCTCAGCGCCCTAAGGCCGCCTCGCGGTGTACGAATGTGTATACGTACACTTCTGAAGTGTGTACATATTCTAGAATATAGAATTCTTCGGAAGTACTACAGTAGTACATAAATGCATGCGCCTGCACTATACGTCCGTTGCTCATGGTAAGGTTGGTGCCTTCACAGCCACCACTGCATAGCAGAGCAGCAATCCAGAGCAGGGGCCTGTGCCCGAAATGGAGTGAGCTGGTGTGTCGCGCGCAAGCAGTGGGTTGCGTGTGCTGAGCAGCAAGTGTGCGTAGGGCAACTGTGTGACTCCTGGCTGTTTCTTCAGTGCGTGGTGCACGCCGGGCCGACACCCACCATCGCACCCCAGTCGTTTGTGCACCAAGCTGTAGCTGCATTTGGCGTGCCGCAGGGGGCGCGGGCGGTGGCGCTAGATGAGGCCAATGAAGCCAACAACTTCACCTGTGCATTGTTTCCATGTGCCGCAGGAAGTAATGGGACCTCAGTCTGTGGTACTTGTTTTAACACTGGCAAGTGTCGCGCACAGTACCACTGTAATCTGTAGTGCGATCATGTGGCGCAGGTGTAATAGTTAGTGATGGGCCAGGGCTCATACCGCATTCATACATTGTGCCGGTACAAAATACGGCGTAACGATGCGTTCAAGAACGCGGTAGACGGCGCAAGTGCAGTACAAATACGTTGGCACAAGAACGCTGTACGCCGTATTCACATACGTTGTACGGCAGAGCTTATACGCTGCGACCCATCACTAGTAATAATGCTATAAAGTAGTACCCTCATTTGTGTGGTTTTCATGTGCGCAGGTGGCGCGCGCGGGGGCGGATACATGCGTAATACGTATTATGATGGAAAGTTTATATAATGCTACAAAGTACTACCCTCCTTTGTATGCTTTTCATGTGCGCAGGTGGCGCGCGCGGCGGCGGATACATACATACTAGCAGGTTCTCGCAAGACAGCCCACCATCAGTGCACAACACACTGAAAGTGGTGCCACCAGCTTCAGGGTGGCATGACATGCACTCGGCGATTTTGAACGCATAATGGTGGTCAACCATATCACAGTGCGCGCCATTGAACTCACCCTGCCACCGGCAATGCCACGCACAGCTTTGCACAAAATGTGCCAGATAATGCTCTGTACACTCCCGTGTAACGTACGGTGTACGAAGTATAACGCGAAGTTTATATGCTGTGACCGTTTGAAGTACTTACAAGTACCTGTTATAGGCAATACCCTCATTTGTATGCTTTTCATGTGGTTTTTATGTGCGCAGGTGGCGCAGGCGGCGGCGGCGCTGCTGGAGGGCCCAGTGGGCAAGGTGGACGCGCCGCCGCGTGCCATGGCGGCTAGTGTGCTCAGCGCTTGCGGAGGCGCTTTGGGGGGTCTACCGCCCCACTGCGTGAAGGCCCTGGAAGCGGCTGCCAAAGACGGCGGGCAGGCGGAAAGGTGCGGTTAATTTAATAGTTGTATGTAGTGAGCACGCAAGTGCTTAGTACAGTGTTTTCATGTGGTGCGTTGTGGCGAGTGTGCTCAGCGCTTGTGGAGGGGCTACCGCCCCACTGCGTGAAGGCCCTGGAAGCGGCGTCCAAAGGCGGCGGGCGGGGGGAGAGGCGCGGCTCTGGCTGTTGTGGGTATACATGCCAAAGTACTCCGAGGTGCATACTCTTTGTGACACAGCATACTTGATATACTACTGGTAGTATACTACTGTAGTAGTTGAAGTATACTTTGCAGTAGCATACAGGTGCTACTGTGTTCATGTCAAGCACATATGCTAAAATTATTATAGGTTTGGGTCTTTTAGGCTGCCAAATTGACTACATGTCGAGGAAGCAATAACCCTTTTTAAGTCATTTTGAACAGAAAAAATTAAATTCTGGTTTTTTATTTGGTAATGGGCTTACCTCTATACTTCTTGATGTGTATACCTTGCGGTTTACCGGTAATTCTGAGTACACTACGTAGTATACACATGCGCGCGTGTGCAGGCAGCGCTTGCGAAGGCGCAGTGAAGGGCACACCGCCAGGCGGCTGCGATGGACAGTGAGCAGGTACAAAGCTGCGGCCCTGGCTGTTCCTGCATACATGCCACTGTAACAGCATCCTCCTCTTTCAGCTATACGTACTGCATATAAATAGTGTTTTCGTGACTCATTTGGTGCGCGCGCGTAGCCTCTGAACGCAATGGAGGCGGCCGCGAAGGGACGGCAAGCAGGTGAAAAGGTACTGCTACTGACATCACGACATGATACATCCTTCATTATTCACTCCGTATGTAAACCGCCGCCCCTCCGCTCTCCCACCAAGGGTACTGGACCACACGACACCGTGCACCCTGGCGGCTCGCGCTCAGCACATGCTCAGCAGGCAGGACCCCCTGTGCAACCGCAGCTGCCCCCCTGCCCCCCAACTCCCGTGCTCACTGGACCCGCACAGGTGGTGCGCTGCATGACCTACGTGCACCAGTGCACATGCTCAGCAAAGAGTGTGTAACCAATTGTCCCCCCCCCCTCCCCCCCAACTCCCGTGCCCACCGGAACCCGTGCAGGTGGTGCGCGGTCAGCGCGCTGCGCGAGCTGCAAAAGGCCGCCACAGATGTGCTCAGCAGCAGCGGCGGCAGCCCCCAGCTCCCGTGGTCACAGGACCTCAGGACGGCACTGGCGGGCGCGGCGGCGGCGGCGCGCGCTGCGGCGGCCTTTGCTGAGCAGGTGCTGCCTGAGGGGGAGCGGTGGTGCGCGCGTGCGGTGCAGGATGCTGCTGGGGGGGGGGTTACGGTGCGTGGCGGGGGGGGGGCATGTGTGTGTATATGTATACTTTTGAAGTTCTGAAGTACTCATACAAGTATGCGTGTATACTTCAAGTGTATGTGTACATGTATTTACATGTATCTTGAAGTATACCTTCATAGTTTTTGAGGTGCACATATGAAGTACAGAGTGTATAAGACTACATGTTTACCACATGCACTTCAGAAGTACATACACTATTTGCGTTTATTATGGTAATAAAGGCACATGATTGAGCAGGTGTCGGCGGACGAGGCGGTGGTGTGCACGGGCGGTGCAGGGCGCTGCTTGGGGGGGGGGTCAGGTGCGTTGTGGCGGGCGGGGAGAGGCATGTACCACTAGTAGTTTTATTTATTTGCACTTCGGGGCGTGCAGGAGCCCTGCTAGTAGTACTTCGAAATAAACTTATGAAGTACTACACTAGTATTCGCAAGTATATCAGTATACTTGAAGTAATGTTGGTGTTTACGCTTGTTGTGACAGAGAGACATGACTGAGCAAGTGCCGCCCAAGGGGGAGCGGTGGTGCGCACGGGCGCTGCAGGACGCTGCTGGCGGCGGGGGTAAGGTGCGTGTGGGGAGTTTCGGGTTCCCCCCCTTCTCCCCCCTGCCGCACTTTTCACTCTCGGATGGACCATAGTCAGCAGTTGTCGAGGTGCACTTCTTGTCGGCCTGTGCGCCCGTGCGTGCCACCGCGTGAGCAGGCGCGGCCGCCGCAGGCCCTCCGTCCCCACCCGCATCCCACTTTTGTGATGTGTACGTGTCTACTTCTAGTGGAGTAAACGCATACAAGGGGCCTACAAGCGCTCCCTGCGAACCACATGCTTTGGTCGCGCACCGCACGTGGCCGCCACAGGGCCTCCAGCCCCCCCCCCATTCAGTATCTGAAGTGTATACTTTTCTCCTTCCGAAGTGTACGCGTACAAGGGCCTACAAGCGCTCCCTACGAGCCACGTTTGGTCCGCACGATGACCCCGAGCCGCCTGCGGTGACAGTCTGCGAGGTGTATTACTTTACGTGTACAGAGCCCTCCGCTGCAAATTACATGCTTGGCCGCGCACTGCACGAGCCTCCTGTAGGGAACACTTGGTACAAGCGCAAGTGTTTTATGGGTGCGCGCCTGCGTGGGCCGTCACCTCTCTCTGTCTTGTTCCTTTTCTTCTGTCTTTTCCTGCTGCTGGAAGGTGTACCGAAGTGCCGGCATTATTTTACGTGTACAAGCCGTCCCCTGCCTTGCATGCTTGGTCGTCCGCCGCACTAGCCCCCTGTAGGGACGCTTTCTGAAGTGTACTTCTATTGAAGTATTTACCTTATGGGTGTGCGCCTGCGCGTGCCTGTGCTTCCGTTCTTGTCTTAACATGTTTGTTTTTTGCTTTTTTTTGTGCGTGTGCAGGCGTGGCTGCCGCAGGCGCTGGACACCACCCTGCCCGCCCTGCAGCAGTGCGTCCCCCGCGTGGTGCTCAGCGAGGTGGGTGCCGCCGTGTTGTGCGCACATATTTTTTATATTTGTTACGCATACTTTAAGAATTATCTAAAACTGTACAGACGCTACTTCTATCGAAGTGTAAATACTTCAAAAGTACTTCTGAAGTACATACTGCTGTACACCCCAGGGCGCCCTGCAGCAGTGCGCCCCCCCCCCCCCCCCGCGGGGCTCAGCGAGGTGGGCGCCGCCGTCCTGCACGCACATATTCTTTACATCCTGGGGTGTATACAACTGCGTACTAAAATACCTGCCTACTAAAATACATGGCACACGGTTTCTATTGTACAGGAGTCATGTGGCCTGCCTCATGATTAGTGATGGGTCACTGCGTATAATGTTCGCATTATACGCCGTATAACGCATGTAGGTACGCCGTATAACGTATACAGATGACCGTATTTACACTGCAAACACGCCGTATATCGCGTTTTTTGGCGTAGAAGTACGCCGTATTTTTTTAATTTTTTTGTATAACGTACTTCTTGAAGTATAAAGTACGTTATACGCCGTGACCCATCACTACTCATGATTCAATTGTACAGTATGAAAATCATGAGCACACATGCAGGCAGCGGCCGGCGGCACCGAAACCGCTCCTAGACCACCCAGCTAAGAAATACTTTCACAGGCAGTTAGAGGTGCTTGTACGGCAGCCGCGGCCGCGCGCACCGGCGGTAGTCAGCGGCTCAACTAACAACACATTTTGCTGGACTGCATGGCAGTGACGGTAGCGGCGGCGGCCCTGCTTATTGTTTGTCGCATGGGGAACATGTGCATGTGCGTGGCCTGACTGCTCAGTAATGACGTGCTGTATGGGCATCATTTGCGCGCTCGCAGGCGACGGCCTCGCGTGCTGTGTCGTAAGCATGTGTATGCGCCTGCCTATGAGTCATAGGCCATGACTAGCGGTAATGGTCCGTTGTATGGAAATCATGTGCGCATCCACGGGCGGCGGCAGCGCTGGCTGCAATGGTGCGCTGTACGCCGCACAAACGCTCACAGGCTTACAGTAGTGTGTTTGGTGTGGGAATCACGTGCGCAAACGCAGGCGACGGCGGCCCTGGGGCGGCCGCACGATGTGCGGCGCGATGCCAGCCGGAGGCGGCCATGGAAGTGGCGCTGCCGCTATGACGTACTTCTGAAGTACAATGCTTTCTTGTATGCAAAATCATGTGTGCAGGTGACGGCGGCGCTGGCAGCGGCCGTGCGATGCGTTGTGCGCCGCGCACGCGTTCTGTCGGAAACATGCGCATGCGCCTGCCTAGGCTGTGACTTATAATGGTTTGTGGTGTTTGTAAATCATGGGCGCAGGCGACGGCGGCCCTGGCAGCGGCGGTACGCTGTGCGCCGCACACACTGTCGGAAACACATGTGTATGCGCCTGCGTAGGCCATGACTTGCAAACAATTGAATTGCGCTGACGGAGACCCAGGGAACTAAAGTCCCCCAAAACCATGGTTTGTTATGTTCAAACCGTGTGTGTAAACGCAGGCGACAGCGGCACTGGCGGCGGCTGTACACTGCGCGGCGCGCTGCTAGCCACCCAAGTATATACTTCAAAGTACCTCAGGTACTTCAGTGAAAGCAGAACTACTTTTAAGTATTGTTTTGTTGCATGGATGCGCGTGGCGTGGACTGTAACGGTTATGGTCCGTTGTATTCAAATCATGTGCGTGTGTGCAGGCGACGGCGGCGCTGGCGGCGGCCGTACACTGCGCGGCGCGGTGCCAGCCGGATGAGGCGATGGAGGTGGCGCTGCCTCTGCTGGGCGCACACGATGCGGCGCCCGCTGCGCTTGCACGCGCCGCACTGCGCGGCGCCGTGGAACTGGAGACCGTTCCTGTGGGGAACGCGCTTCTGAGTACCGGTTCTGTGGAACTGGAGCTGCTGTTGATGCGGCGCCAGGTGCGTGTTCACAACAGTGTGGGCGCCCCTGCAATGCACACATGTGTACTACTAGTGCCGTGCTACAGTAGTGTATTATGCTGAAGTATCCCTGTACATGCGTACAGGTACTTGTATTTAATAACAGTAATAATGATAATAATGATTTTAAAAATAATAAAAAATGATTACAGGTGCGTGTATAATTAACTGTGTATTTTTCAAGGCTTAGGACGACTCACGGCTTGAGTCGTGGTTTTCCACGACTCATGTGCGAGCCCGAGCTCAGCTCGGGCTG